>KN888516.1:58991-76284 GCA_000934455.1 Apostichopus parvimensis | reverse complement strand
CGACATTTTGCTGTAGATTGCGCCAAGTGTAAACTACTGAAAAAAGAAAAACATTCTTTAAGCAGATTTGAAGAAAATCCTGCTAATTTAAGACTGCAACCAAGAACGTCATGCTTGTATAGTGATGGCTCTGGCGCAATGATAGCAGTTAATATTGAGGGCGTTATTTATTTTCTATTTGGCATGCCTAGACCAGATTAGAGACCCTATAGGGTCTCTAGACCAGATAGCGCAGCAATCATCAAAGCGGTAATATGGAACGCCTAGAAACTGTTCATACCCAAACACACGTAAGCATGATCGCACACACACTTTACTAATCGACCGGCCGATAAAAGAACATGAAATTGAAAAAAATTTCGATCACGCGCTGTCCCTTTAAAATGTATAGTCCATATCAAAATCTGTACTTTATGTTTCTGTATGTTGTCGTGTTGGACGAATCTAGTCATAATAGTAATTACAGACTTTGCACTCAGCGTTATAGTCATTGCCAGTAGCGTAGGAAGGTACTTTTGAGTGGGGGGGGGGGGCTGAAGACTGATGGCCGGCCTGGGGGAGGGGTCTAAGGGGAGGGAGTTTACCCCTCCCCTTTGGAAATTTTGTGCATTTCCAGGTGGCCTCAGATGCAATTTGGTGCAATATAGCACACTTCAACACCCACTCCATTTTGTAAATAATTTTGCAATTTCACCTGGACTTAGATGCAATTTGGTGCTCCAAATGAGATTTTTTTCTCATTTGGAAATGAAAAAGGGTTTTTTTGGACTTGCGAAGGGGGGGGGCGGAATGATACTTCCGCCCCTCCATATTTTTCACTGGGGGGGCTGGCGCCCCCCAGCCCCCCGGTTCCTACGCCCTTGGTCATTGCCAACTTTGCAATCTGCCGTTCCCGCTCACAATTTTTCAAGGTGCAAAGAGTGACTCCATAGTTTTCCCTTTTGGAAAACCAACAAAGTGAACCATCACGCCAGAAGGCTTTGTACTTCCTTACCATGAAATTTAACACACATTCACCTCAATGACAACTGATTAAAATGTAACCAAAGTTACAAGTCAGAACCAAGACATGAGAGTTTCAGCTGTCTTGACAATTTCAGAGGGATTTGCAACACTCACTAGTGGACACCAAGTAAATAGTTGATAAGTTATACAAAATATAAATCCTATGCTAAAGTTTCTCAATATCCAGCATGACAAATCTTCATGTGTGGAGATTTCACATAGATTCAATGTGAGGCCATTAATGTATCATTACCAAATTGAGCTAAACAAAATAACAATTCTGCCACCAATGCCTTTAACAATTCTTAGGAAATATCCTACTGAAAAGTCATGCATGACCATTACCAATGCCGTAATGATGTCTTCCAAACTGGATTATGCTAATTCACTGCTTGGCTTGCCTGACAACCACCTACAAGTACTTTAACATATCCAGAATACTGCAGCTAGAATTATCACACGGTCCAAGAAGTTTGACCAAATCACAGCCATGCTTTCTCGACTATATCGGTTACCAGTCTCCTACAGGATAGACCTTAATATCCTCCTGCTCATTAACAAGGCCCTGGCCCTGAATGGAATAGCACCACAATATCTGAGTAATATGACCAGTCGCCGGCTCACCTCCACCCAATCACTCCTCTCAGTAACTACTCCATATTCCAATTTGGAAGCTCAAGTCTTTTGGTCAAAGATCTGTCACCAATGCTGCTCCCTCTCTATGGAACCAACTCCCATTGCAAGTAAGTCAGCACCGAACATTAATAAATTCAAGAACAGACTCAAGACAAACCTTATCTTCTATGGCATATCCCTGAGCACACTCACCATTGGGTTCCTCTGGATCTTGGCACTATCTTAATGAGAATATAGTATTTCCATTATTATTATTATTAGGAATCAATGACCCATTCATGAGATTATCTAATCCATTCACAAGATTCCTCAACTTTCCAACAACTCCATTTTCTTTAATAAGAAAATCTCAGATAAAATGAGCAGACCTCTGACACTATCTCAGACCAGTGCTTCAAAAGATAACCTTTCACCTTTGACCTTTCCACTTCAAACAAACTAAACTAATAAGCCTAGACTTGACCTGTGTGTTGAAGACCCCAATACAAGAGGGTTCATCCTCTGAAACAGATTTCATGGTCTACTTTGTATGTTGTACTCAAGATTATATCAGACCTTTTGTACAGCATTACATACATTGTGTGCCTTCACAAAGTTGAACAAACTCTGTCTACTGCAATCAATAAACCAACAGAATTTGGTATATACCTAGTACATTATATACCAAAGTTAAACCACCAGATAAAGCATTTTTTAAAGTTTTCAGATTTTGACCACTGCTTTCTTAATATGACCTTTGACCACCACTAAAAACAACAGCAGTCAAGAACTACATAAGTGGTATCTACATATTAAGTTCCAGATTCACCTAAGGTGAGTTTACTGAGTTTAAAGATTTCAAAGTTTTCAGGTATTGAGCCCACTGATCTCAAATGCCTTTTGACCTCCACCAAAATCATTGCCAAGAAAGACGAAGTAAGAGGCACCAACAAACCAAGTAAGATATTGTCAAAGATAGACTTATCAGTTATCATGTTTACATTGGTTTCAATGTTTTGACTGCTGTTGTCCTCAAATACCCTTTGACCTCTACCACAAAAATAAATTGAATGAAAAGTAAAATTTTGATATTAAACATCAAATCTTTAGCAAAATGTCAAAATTTCAGCATTATAAGTATCACAATTTTTATGATTAATTGTCAAAACTTAGATATGAAATATTGACATTAGATTCAAAATATCGATAGTACACATCAAAATTTTGACACAAAACAGAACTTTCTGATGAAAATGGAAATTTAGAGGTAAGACATACACATTTTGCAATACAATGTCAACGCAAGTCAAAATATCTCTATGTAGAGATGAAACAGCAACAATACAAGCTGAAATTTCAGGTTTAAACATCACAATTTAGTTGTACCTTCACATTCTTAAGATGAAAAGTGCAGACACAACCAATTAAGTTTCTATTAAGCAACAACATTTAACACAAAGAAATGACAGAAACTAAAAATGCCAAATTGCACAAATCATTTATTATTCAACATCTGTCTATGAATCAGGTTATCACAGTATAGCTATTTCACAATGGTTGCTAACTGAAATCTGTTCTTTTTACAAACTTATTGATAGCAAGAATGATGCCAAAACTCTGTTTAAATTGAAGTTCAAAACCATCGTCTGAAAAAAAAAACAGAATTAAGAGAATCAAGTGACAACTACTTCAGACAACATTCTTAACTCAGACATAGCCTAATGCCATCATATGACCCCTCCCTAAATCATATAGTCCAGGTAACAGTGTAAAAAGAGGTTAACCTCCTGTCATGGTTTACTTGGATACCAGTATCTGAGCAGTGGACACCCTACCTACAATAGCCAATCCCCTCCGACCTACCCCTCTCCCCACCCAAGTCTCTTTGTTATTATATGAAGACAACTTTCATAAGACACTTGTCTGTTGATAACAGCTTACAAGTATACAGAATACAAATAATGACTTCAAAAACCAAGACAATGGTAGTTCTTCTTGAACTTTAAAAGTGTTTTCCAACAAGAGGGTCACATTCCTTTCATTTCATCCTCAAGTTCTCTAAAACAGATGTCCATAGCACCACACAGCAGAAACAAAGTAAAGTGTGCCATACAGGCTACTTTACCCACAGTAAGACATGCACAATATTCCATATGGTCAGTAAATAGATTTAAGTAAAATTATATTTCCTGTTAATGAAAGGACCACATATCATTTCCAATACTCACAGGTGTAACAGAGGTTACAGCCTCCCCCCCCCCCCTTCTCATTATAAGCTTGAAGAAGCCACTCTAATTTGCTCAATGAACAGGTGGATTATTAATACTAACATCACTTAAGATATTAATCAGACATTTAATTATAAATAATGATGACAATAAAACATTTTATCAAATAATTATTCAATCATAAAATTAAGCACACTTTAAGCAATCCCTTTGCATTCCCACCCCCCCCCCACCCATCCCATCCCCACCATGGATCACCGGCCTAAGAATTATCAAGCACACATGTTGAGCACCTTTTCAAATGCACAACAAATTAATGATTGCTTCCATCATCAATGGATGTTTTTTTTCAATGAACGTGGACGCAAGCTATTTCAAGGTTTACTGAGAAATGAAAATGTCTATCTGATTGAAATATAATGGATGAATCAGTAGAATGAAAAATAATAACTAAAATTATTTACAAGTGTTTCTCTATTTTTCTGCTTGACAAACCAACATGCCTGGAAGTCAAACTTTGTCTAATCTGACAAAGGCTCTCACATTTAAAGGTACACTAGTCATGGGAGTTTAGGTAGACTACCAAAACCAATTACTTCAACATTAACAGCTGCTGTAATCAACAGTTTTACCAAACCTACCAAGCACTTATAATCAAATTGTAATCAAACCATCCAAGATTTCTTCACTTTAGTAAAAGCTAAAGAGCAGGTTCTTAAAGGGTGTGAATTGATTCTCAACATGTCATTGAACGATCAGTACTACCTACATGCACAATGTTTCGAAGGGAAGGCTCTACTTCATTATTTGATATGAAACTTCTATCATTGGTCATCTGCACAAGCAAACATTACACATGATATGATTGATGAGAACACTGAAAAATAAATAAACAAAATGGAGGCACAAAGCATGGAGAGGATCACTTAACACAGACACTCATGATATATATTCTACAAATCACATGGAGGGAGGGGGAGGGGAGGGAGGAAGGGGGAGGGGGAGAAAGAATTACCTAGAAATGTTCTTAGATGGCATTTGGCTGGATGTATGGAGGACTCATGACTACATCTACTTGAAAGTATTGAACCATGAGACATAATGAAGGAAAACAGAACCACAGTACAATAAAAAATATATCATAGAAATGAGAAATACAACAATGTTATCAGAGATTTAACCACCAAACAGGAAAGTTATGTAATTATTCCAAAAGGAAAAATACCTTTGACTTGTTTCAATTCACTTAAGTATTGGTTCTGAGAGATTGAGAACATTTGGTGATATCTCTGCAACATTCCTCTCTGTCACCTATCTCATCTCTAGTCACACATTTAGAAACTTAAGGATGAACAATATCATTGATTGAGTCTCTACACTGTACTTGAGAAGCTACCTATACACAAAAATCCATACAGTAAGGTAAGTTAGTTACCATCAAATTTAAACATGTTTTCAACTTTAATATCAAAGTAAATAAGATTGCTTTGAAATGCTCAAATGAGGTAAAGAGTTATTGTACTGCTAACAAAAATAATATTATTGTGAAAGATAATCAAACTCATTTCAAAGTACCCCTCCATACCCCCCCCCCCACACTAACTCAGTGGGTCATCCTTCAAGGGTAGCCTTAATATTTGACAGTTTTGCCTACCCAAGCATAGTTTTTGTATAGGTAACCCTGAGATCATTAATGAAGAAAAAATGAAAGAAAAGGAAGCGAAAGTTGTAATATCAAACAGCAAAATGTCAAACAGCAAAGCAAATTTAACTCAATTAGGAACTGTATTGGCACTTAATTATCAAGTGTTTCTCTAGACAAAGTGAAAATAAATTAAAGGCTATTTCATTATAGTGGTGGGCAAAGATAGAACATTAGTTACAAGCAAGAAAATAGGCTAACTTCATTCAGACCTGGTGTTGGACTGAAAAAATATTCTTTGTTTTCATATCCAAACATAAATATAAGCTGCTGCTGATTTGTTTGCATCAAACTCTCTGTTGCAAGATAAAAAAAATATATCTGGGTAAATTCCAAACAACATCTGATCTCTGAAACAATAAAAACTGCATTTAGAGAATAAGAAACTCTTTGTCTTAAACATCTTAACATAAATATACAATTTCATTGAAATGTCACATCTTTGGTTGTATGTAAGTAACATCTGGCCCCAATGGAGGGAGGGGAGTTCTTTATGGAACAACAAGTCTCAATAGTAACTAGTATGTGTGTCATCAATCTCATGCAATACAAGAATGTACAGCCAGGGCCCATCAATAAATAGTCTGATGATGAGGAAGAGGCAGATATAGCCTTATGAAGATATATCATTCTGGTCTGGTATTTGTGGATAAAGATGTCATCACCTTACAATACATACAGTAATACTTCACTTAGCTGAAGATAGTCAATAAGTAACAAATGTACTGTATGGGTGATATACATAGTAAACACCTATATGATACAGAGTAACAATGTTGACCACAATATGAACAAGTTACTTAAGAACTTCTCTCTACTACAAGGTTGCTAATCATTCCATGCATTTAGTGTATGTATTTCTATATTCATATTAATGGGGCAGTGTTTGCATTCAAACAATAAGTATGGATAAACTGAACAATTTATGGTACATTCAGCCACATATTGTTTATTATATTTCCAACAACAATAGATATCATATACATTTCACTAATTTAAGTAGCATCCTTCTCAATCAAAATTTGTTGTGAAAGGAAGGCACTAACAACAAATGTGCATCCGGTTCAACCTTTACAGCACTTGTTGTAATTTTCTGACAATTTATACAATCATTTTGGAGATGTTTTAAGCAATATGACTATATAATGTGTTGTTTTACTAATGCTTACGAGAAACCTTTTAAGCTTATATTTTTCTTCACTTGTTTCTCTGCACGAAATTACTGACACTCCATACAATCTCTAAACGATCTCTCTTTCTGTAAAATATTGCATAATTTGAATTGATATAAATCACCTCATCATATAAGCTAATGGTTTCGGTGTACTGTTCGTTTTACGGACATAATCATACTCTCATATCTCTGGCAAATATCACAACATTTCTTGCCTTGGTAGTTGTCTTTTCTTTTTTCTCAAATCACATAATATACAGTATTTTGTGAAGCTAGAATACATTAGTGGCATTTCACACATAATGGAGCTGTTATAACACATTGTCCTGGCTGTAACAGTCTTAACTTCTGCAATTGGACTGACAGCTCCCTGAAAGCAACCAGCTGTGACTACGTTCACATCAGATGTGTTTTTGCTCCTACACATATAGTTACATTTTGCTATTCATATCTGTGTTGTCATAATCAAATTTAGATTCAAATATCCACATTGTCTTGGTACTTATATGTGTATTTTGGTGTATATATATATATATATACATATATATATATATATATATATATATATGTACGACTCTAAAAGTAGGGTGCTACAACAGGTCTGTAAAAATATATCAGCATACTCCTAGTATATGATAGCTGAATCAAAAACTATAAATATGAAAAGGACACAAATACAAAAGTAATTGGTTGTATGAAATAAATCACCAGATTATGAGATAATGCCTGCTAGGAATATTTATTCAAGATTACTGCCAAGATGAAGTTTTAAAAGTGGCATAGTGACTCATGATTTGAAATTGATAAATAAGTCTAGAAGTAAAATCTACCTACATGTGCAGTGTCTGGGTATAAATGGTATTGGGAAACCTACTATGGCTTCACCACAATCAAGTACAACTTTTCTCAAAAAGTTTGCACTTTGCACTATATAATATTCATGAGAAGGGAACCAAAAAACCAATAGGACACATCTACACATCATGGGGCATATACCTACCATGCATGACATTGACTCAACTTGCGCACCCGCACACACGCATGCACACACACCAGCAAGATTGCAAAGGTTACTGAGCCTTCAGCATCGTAACCAAACACAGGTAATTTTTTATCAATCAATTAACTTGATTAAGCATACTGGCCATATACATTGCTTATGTAAGATCATGTGATTTATTTTCAAAACTTTTAATCATACTTTGGATTAGTTTTGAAATTTTGAAATTTTATATTTCAGATATAAACTAAATAGAAAATTCAACAAGGTCTACAGTAGTAAAGGAAGAATAATTCTGGAGAGCAATATTACGTTGATAAAACAGTTATAATTTGCAATTTACTGAATCAGGTTATTTCAGATAACACTCCAGTTGGAATTAAATTATGATACATAACCTTTTTCGCATTTGATACATTTCTACTACAACAAAAACAATAATATTTTTGGACATGAGGAGTGTTAAATTGCTTTAAGTAATTGCTTCTGTTTTATTACTAAGATTTCCTAAGTGTCTCATTCTTTCCAACAGATAGTGTCATGCTCATAACAATTTATTTATAGAAAAGGTTGAAATAGCTTGTTATTGGCCTTACCAGTTTCTGTGAGTAAGTATCCTTCTGGTTTATTTGCGAATGTAAATTAAAGAATTTGTTTGTTCCAACTCATTTCTTTCATTACTTGTTCTATTGCTGACAAAAAGAATACTCTAATTTATTCATTTTAAACAAGGTATAAGTAGTGCAATAACTGGGAGTTCTGTAGGCATTTTATTCTTTGAAATACTAAAGAATGCAGAGATGATCAAAAGACATTGCGTAAAAGTAAACCACTCTCAACTTTCTCCAATTACATTAAAGGCAAAACAGAAACACAAGCTCATGTTTAGTCCCTACATGACCCGAAATATCATCACCTCAAAATAAAAAGTAGTTTAATTTCATAATGTGACAAAAAGGTTCCTTTTTAGTTCTCTGTATGCCACACTTTCACTTCTATAAAAACATTTTTCAACTCGAAGCCTAAATATTTTATTTTTCTTGGCTGTACATAGAGCAGTAAATATTTCATGTTTTATAGCTTGCTGAAACAAATTTGATGACAAACCAGTTTCCTCTGCAAATTATTTTGAGAATCACACACACACAGCAGCAATGAAAACCATTTGACTTCTCTGCAATATGTAACCATAGCCTATGCCTATCTTTGCAGGATGGGGAATACCTAACAGCAATAAAATATGAAAAAAAAAGCATTGACCACATTACCATGCAAATTAAAGCGACATGTATTATGTTGTATTGTGTTGTAAGGTTGTTTCACTTTGACCGAGCCATTTAATATTTACATATATATATAGGTATACATCACTCTAACTACAAGGTTTATGAGCAACCGCTCCTAATTTGTGTGTTATGAACCATAAAGTACAATACAAATTACTTTGTGTCCCAAAGATGTGATGTCACAACCATGAAATGCATTTCCAAAAATTCAATGTTTAATTTTCTCAATTGCACACCCCTGAATTGTAAACCATGCTATAATTTGTGTTTTCGGGCATTTGGTATGTTTCAATTAGATTGTAGCACTTCCTAAGACTATTGCTAAATGTTCAATGCCAACATCTTTTTCAATATCCTTTCAGATTGTGAAAACTTTTCCATAACCATGCAAATTGTGTTTTAAGTGTTTTTTGGTCTTGAATTCTTGAAATACATCTTCATCATAGGTAGTCCACTTCTTGCTCAGCCCTCTAAGAATGAGGTGTTTTCCTGTAATTCCATCAATTAAGCTGTTAGTCTCATCCCAAGAATCTCTTGAAATAAGTCGTCATCAAGGTCAAAGGTCATCTTCTTCTTGCAATACCCTCTGAGATAGCGGACAGTTTTCCCGACGGTCCAACCTCTCATCCGAAGCAACTGGACTACTTCTGGAAGCTAAAGAAAGGTAAAACAAAAGCAATTACCTTTGACTATGTTACTGTTGTGCCATACTTTAAATAGTTGTTAAGAACAATAATATAGGGTGTGGGAATCGCAGCTATATGTGATAATCACAACATAGATTTTTGTCATTGCAATTTCAACATATTGTTGTCTAAAGTGACATTGTTCCATTTTTTCTTTCATTGTTTGTTAATACTTTCCTGCATAAATTCAGCAAACTAAATTTGTTTTAGTAGAGTACCTGGGAAATATAGTATATTGATATGAACTCTTTACAATGACTGTACAGCCACTATTTTATCCAGTATTAACAGTTGCCAATAAATACACTTTCCAATTTGTCAATATTTAACAACTCAAAATTTTGTGAAAGAAGCAGAAAAACCAATAACCCAAGCATTTGGTTGTTTGGGATTCAGGCTTCAAGAAATAATGTTTTTTATCATTTTCTTTTTCTTTCGAAAGAAAAAGAAAAAGATAAAAAACATTATTTCTTGAAGGCTGAATCCCAAAGCCAAAGATCTTTGGCTTTTTAATTGTATTTCTAATGCCACAACAAGTGATCACACTCTGTGTTAAGCTCATTGCAAAGTATCCACAGATTTTCATTATATCAACACACTGTATTCACACAACTGCCTGTTTTCATTTGAGGAAGTTGGCAGTATTTCTAATTAGTGGTGGGCGCACTCACACCACTCACTTGCCTGCAAGTATGATTATTTGAAACCTGAAGGAAAACTGTTGTTTTTCCCTCTTCTTTCTTTCTTTTATTTATTTATTTATTTTTTTGGAAGGGGGGATGCATTGATAAAAAGATCATATTGATGCCTTGCTGATGTGTTGAATAATTCACTAGTATGTGGCGACAAGGATAATTTTGCCAATATAATTTCTAAACTGATCTCTGTTGCCACATGAGAGCTTAACAACATTAGGTTTTAAGTGGCGATAGATCACATGAAGATATAGACAGAGATGATGTTAAGATTCACATAGGGTTTTAACCTCTCCCAAGACAGTAGTTACAACTGGCAAATAGCTCAACTGATGTTCTATAGTCAATATTCATTGTTACTGAAACACATATAATCACTCTCCTATGGGGTGAATCATGTCCAAGTGAGAGAAATTAATAAATTAATTAATTAATTAAACGTAAATTAAAAGAGGTACAATACTACAACTTGTCCTATCATCAATGAATACCAGTCATAGCTGTTGCTACATGTTGAGAATGTTATATATATGGGCCTTTACACAGTAAACCAACATGAAAATCAACACATGGAGTTTTCAGTACTGAAATTGGTATTTTCTTTGTTCTATTAGGATGAGTGTTAGTTGTTTGAAGCAGAGAGATAGCATAGAAAGTTTCAACATCCTACTTGAATTTTGAAATTTGGTCCATTGGAATACTATAGGAAAAATAACGGGCGAACATTGACATACACCAGAAATATAAAACGGTTGTAACACATTGACATACATCACATGGCAGGCAATTTTTCATAAAGTTTAAAACATATATAGTCTTGGGCATTTTCCTATGATGGCATATAGTCATACCTGCCACACAACCAAACGAGGGCAATAGGTGATGCATATCAGGCTTAGTAGCGCATGAAATAGGTAACGGTCGAACAGTATGTCAAAAATGTTGGACCGTTATAAATGTACCACAAAAAATTGCGAAACTCAAAAAGTATACAGTGCATGTAGTCCCTTTTGTGTATACAGATTCCTACCATGATATAGTTTATAAAAACCATGGAAACTTCATTTGATGATGCACATGGGGGTATAGTGGTACGTTTGAAAAAGATTGACATGCACATGAGTTACATTTTTGTATGTCAAACTTCTTAAAATTTGCCACCTGTGCCCCATGTGCACCAAAAAATGATGTTTTCAGTGTTTATATAAACCACAACTGGCTAAGATTCTGAGTGCAGTAACATGGATCATATACATTTTAAATCTTTGAGTTATGCCATTTTTTAACGTAAATTTATAACGGTCGAACATTTTTGACATGTTCGCCCGTTATCTATTTCATGCTGTACTGAGCGTGATATATACATCATATATTACTCTAATTTGGTTGTGAGTTAGACATGACTGTATGCCATCATAGGAAAAGGTCAAAGACTAAGTATGTTTCAAACTTTATGAAAAATTGCCAGCTATGTGATGTATGTCAATGTTTTGCAACCGTTGTATTTTCTTGCCGTTTGTCAATGTTCAACCGTTATTTTCCTATAGGATTCTAATGGGCCATTTTTTCAAAATTCAAGTAGGAAGTTGAAACTTTTTACTCTAGCTCTTTGCTTCAAATTAGTAATATTGAACATTACAGAAAATTGGAAATATCAATTTTTGGGGTGGAAAACCTCTATGTTATCATTTCGTGTTGGTTTACTGTGTATTTGCCCACATAGTAAGAGTGAATGCAGCTATCCGGCAAATCACACAATTTTATGAACATTTCGGTTTTCCTTGGTAAAAGGAAATGTTCATGTAACATTGGTGGATCTAACCTCTTCAACACGTCCATCGCCAAATGAATAATAATAGATGGTGCGCAGGCCGGCCTGCGATGCTGCAACCCACTGTAACAACGACTTCACTTGAGGATCACCGCCAAAGACACCACATCCCCAGTTACCAGTGGCAAGAGGGCGCTGCACTTCTATACAGAACAAGAGAGAAACATTTCATTAGCATGTGAACACTAATGTTCAAAGACATGGTTGATTTGTTGAAATTACTTCTTTCAAGAATGTTTGTAACCTGAGAGCTGTTTCCTTCATCTTAGTAAATTGGCTGGTTACAAAATATCTTGGGAATTTGGATCAGGTGCTCACTCCTATTCATGTATTCGATAATTTTTAGTTTGCATAGTTTATCAGCATTTTCTTTTTAAATGAATACTTTAGGTCATTGCATCAAGCAGTCAAGCTACAGAGTTCTCGTGTTAGAGTTACTAGCCTGAAAAATCCATTCGAATCAGAGGATTATTGCATCCTAAAACGCTTGTAGATTGTAAACACAATTGGAAATAATTTGTTTGGTCCATGTTGTTTTACAGGTAACAGTAACAGTGCTTCTTAGTTGAGACGGGAAAGATATTTCAGGACTCAGAGATCCAACACCAATCACGAAATTCGTAATAAACGATCGAAAACTTTAAAGCAAATCTTGCTGAATGGGAGATTGGGAAGGAGGAGTAGGTGGGCAGTGCCCAGGGAGCGAGGGCGCAGTGCTAAAACATTCCAATGTGTAGTTAGGTAGATGGGAAAGTGCAACTGTGGAGTGGGAGACAGGTAAGAGAGGTGCGAAGTAACTTGAATAATCCTAAAGGTAGGGCTACAGTGCTACACATTATTTAGACCAGTATAACATTCATCTACAGTACTAAAAATTCCCATAAACTCCCCCCCCCCCCTCTTAAACAGAATCTGGATTCAGAACTTTCCTCAAAAGCACCACTGGACCAGGAATGATACCAGTACACAGATTTGGTATAAATAGATTATACGCATTCTCGCTGCAACATCTCATATTTTGAAAGGTTTGTGCTGTTACACTCAGCAACACTCTCCTAGCAGCAATGACAAAGGTTTTGAAAATTTCAATTTAAATTCTAATGAGTATTCTTCAGAGTAAACCACCTGAGATGTCTCCAGTATCGCACGTCATAAAATAAATCGAATTAAACTAGGAGATATCATGTGTGCATAAATCAAATTAAGCATTGACTTGCTGAAAGATGTGCTACAAGTTATTCTTACTTGGTGGTAAAGTTAATCATGTTTGAATAAACATAAATAACCCATGTAGTTAAGGGAGCTGTATATTGAGCTGTGCAGGTTTGGTTTTCAGTTTTCTTTTTGTCTTTTCTTAATACTATTCAACTAGCAATGTAAGTTGTGATGTAAACCTCATTTCAAAAGTTGCTTCTAAGATATATATGTCTTTGATTGTTTCCATCTCTGATTCATCAAGTAGTAATTAACATCATATCAATGACATCATCAAAATGTTACCAATGCTCAGATGAGTTGCATTGTACATGAAATGTCATCAATTTCAAAAGGCCATGTCTACGTCATAATTCAAAACCCTTCGGCAAAAATGAACTACACAATTTCCATAATTTTATTATAATAATAAATCATTTTATTATTTATATAATGTAGCCATATATAAATAATTATATTATTTATACAGGCAATGGCTTTCACTAGTGATTTGATCTTTCAATTACCAAATGGATGCATTCAGACAGGTTTCTTCCTCTCTTCTTCAAACTCAAAATTTAACATTCAGATTTTAGAGTGATCGGAGGAAGGCAGTTTTCAGTACTAATATCTATATATATCTTCATAGTTAGTATTTTCCTTGATTATGCATAGCCAATGCTTCTGCAGTCAAGTGATGTACTTAGACAAGTTGAAGGATATACGGCATCACCCTAATGATAGGTACTTATATATCCAAAACAGCAAGAAATTATTAAAATTATCCTATACTCGAGTAAAAATTTTACACAACGCCTAGACCAATCAAAGGTTAATAAACTCACCACTTAATGACTGTGCAAAGAGTTCTTCAAGCAGCTTGACTTTGCTTATGTCTACAAAGGCCTCTGACAGGACTGTACTTGAAATACTCCAGGCCATTTCATCCACTGAAGAGAAATGATAAGTCTCTGCTGTCCTGGGCCTCTGAATTTCATCAGTTGTGGAATCACAGACAGAATTTTCGTCAATTTGTGCACAGCGTGAGTTCATTTCCGACTCCATTTCTCCCACGATGGATTCTGTAGAATCGCCGTCGGATAGATTGCCCAACACGTCCCTCCTGTAAGTTCTCATGGCAGACTCTAAGATGGTGTTAGCTAAGTTGGCAGCCAGAGATAGTAGGTCTGTCTCTGAAGGTTCTCTTCGTGGGGGGAAAAACCCTTCACCTGCAGGGATGAGCCTCACTGAATGAGGAAAGACTGTACCAAACATTTGAATGGCAACATCCTGCATAATATCTGCAGCAAGTCTAGTAGCACAGAGAGCAGCGATATCTTCATTGATGTCCCTTATCTGTTCTGGAGGCTCGTCATTGACACCGTGGAAAAGATCAAAGGCAAACCTATCTAGGTCTGACTCTCTGCGTAGGTTATACCTGTCTGATTCGACTCGTTTCGCTAGCTCGGCTGAAAAGTACTGAAGGGATTCTTCGGTTCGACTTGGCCGACGTCCCTGAGGGTCGATATCTCCAATTTTCAAAAGACCTTCCGTGAAGCTATCAAGATTGGGAGGTTTGGAGGAGGCACTGCCACTTCTGCTGCTGCTCCTCCTTGAAGCAGCAGCAATCATGTGATCTAACTCACTATCTTCATCATCGTCATACTCCTCTACGAATGTCTCCACCATCCCGAATCGTTGATGGTTCGGTGGCTCATCATTTTGTAAATGTAGCAGCTCTTCACCAAATATCAATAAGTCTGCTTCACTAAAACTTGAGCGAGAAGATTGGTCAAACTGTTGATAGCTAGGGGAAGGGGGTGGGGTTCCAGGCAGAGAACAATCTCCTCTCTCAATATTGACCACTGGCCCTCGTAATGGAGGGAGTGTGGGTTCTTGGTAGGCTCCACCACCTTCATGTACGTTTGAGGGTAAGGAAGATAAGCTACCTACATCATCTCTCTCTAGTTCACCATTAACGAGAGGTTGGCCACCACCTGTGGGTCTTCTAAACTCACCGGGCTCTCCATTGCTGCTAACACAACGAGTCCTATTATCTTGGCTTGATTGTCTTTCGGTAACACTTTGACCATTACCAGCTGATCCCACAGTATCGATAGTGGTGTTATCCAATTGTTTGGCAATACAGACTGCCTGCCCAATCACACCTGAGACATAATTTTCTACCATGTTGAATTGTCTGTTTCCAGAGTCAGGGTACTCATCCAAGTTGACTTTTACATACGTCTCTGAGTGAGCAGACGTTGTTGAAATGACACTAAAATCCCCTAAAGAAGACCCTAGACCAGAATGAACACTACCATTATCAGATGGACTGGGCTGGCCTAGTTTCCTATTGATTGCTCCGGTTACGGCAGATGCTACAATATCGTCCACCAAACCGGTCAGATTATTCTCAGGTTGTAGTGTTCCCTTGTTAAATTGACGGAGTTCTACAGAGTTATCAAAATTATTTAAAGTGTTCAGCATTGCAGTCTTTGTTTCTTTGGTCACTGTTTCCTTTATTCCTGAGACTAGATCTTTGCAGCCGTTGTCATCATATCTCTCTGGCAATCTGTGCGATATCACTGAAATGATCACTTCCTGAGTGAGTTGCTCACAGAACTCTAACATATTTTCACTGACGCATGAACGTGTGGAGAGCTGGGACCACTCCTTTAGCCTTGCACCGTCCCCATTACCATCAATAGCAAAGTCCTCCAAAGACTCCTCTCTAGCTGTACCACCATCCCCGATGGAGCTATCGAACGAGTCTCCACTTTGTAAAATGGATGCATCCTTCACTGCTATATCAGTAATTGCTTTGCTAAGGGCATTGCCATAAGTGGTGATGTGGTTGAGATCATAGGATTCACCTGGAAATTGCAAAAGTACAACATAAAGACAATCAAATATCTTACCTTTCAAAATGTACATGGTTGGCAACTAGCAGTTATATGGAACAGACACAATTATATGATTTAAAGGGTTTTCAAGTGGCGGACAATATGACATTTACAGGAAGAAAACAATTCCAACGACTACATGAAACCCCTTGTATCTCAAAATCTTGTTCCTACTCTAGACATTGTTGTTTGAAGGTACTTTATGTTTGCTAGATTTCCTTCAAATCATTTACTTTCCTTTGATGATTTTGTCCTTGATTTGTCCTTTAAAATGTGACAGTTTGCTTTGCTGTGAATGTTGTCTGTATGCATGAGTCAACGAATTCATTCAAAGTGGGTTTTATTCTGTTAACTTGATCTAACTCTCTCATTCTGCTCTTACATTTCAATGTTCATATCTTCGTGATTAAGCATACTCTTTAGAAGGAAATGGTTTACAACCTGGTGGTATATTTTGGGAATGATCAATTTTGAAGACAAACAATATTTCTTTAACTACTGTATACCGGGGTAGAAAGTGTAGTGTGTTTAGTCTTCAGCAGTGAAACAACTTGTGATTTACGACTGTACCAACTAAGGACTTATCCCAGTCTTTTCCTGATGAATTAGATACGACCAGTGGCCTACAGATACTACTTACAGCACAAATTGATCATCAAAAACTATCTGAAGTTTCCTCTTTGATCATACTTCCAGGCAACAGATCACTTTTTCTTCCTTTCAAATCACTCAAATTTATTGCTCAATGGTATTTACCGTCCACCATACCTTCATGCCTCCACCCAATATATACGCTACATTACCTAGCCTACAAACAATTGATTAATTTAGACATTACATGCCTCCTGTCCAGACTTAATCTAAATATCATCAAGATTCACTTTGCTTAAATCTTTCAACTATAAATACTGGAGACAGCCACAAAACAACATTTGCAATCTGACAAGCACTACTGGTGTACGTGGATTAAC
>KN888516.1:46053-58941 GCA_000934455.1 Apostichopus parvimensis | reverse complement strand
TATCAGTAATTGCTTTGCTAAGGGCATTGCCATAAGTGGTGATGTGGTTGAGATCATAGGATTCACCTGGAAATTGCAAAAGTACAACATAAAGATAATCAAATATATCTTACCTGAAAATGTACATGGTTGGCAACTAGCAGTTATATGGAACAGACACAATGATCTGATTTAAGGGGTTTTCATGTGGCAGACAATATGACATTTACAGGAAGAAAAAAATTCTAATGATGACATGAAACCTCTATCTCAAAATCTTGTTCCTACTCTAGACATTGTTTTTTGAAGGCATAGGCGTAGGAGGGGGCGCTGGGGGGGCTGCAGCCCCCCAACCAAAAATTTTTGTGAAAATTCGGGCAATATGCTGATAATTTTTCGGGCACCTACTGAAAGAAGAATAATTTGCAATGTTTTTTTCAATGGTTAAACTGATATTATTATCATCATTATTATTGTAACGACTTGCCCCATAATTCTAACCAATATGGAAGGGTGATTACATGGAAAATGGTTGTATGTTATTGGCATGTGATGTAATAACTGATGAATGCCAATATGATAAGCACATTAAGATGTCGAACGCGCACGAAAAATTTTGGTTATATTTTTCGAGCAAGTCGTTCCGGCCCCCCCAAATCAAGTTAGGCTCCTACGCCTATGTTTGAAGGTGCTTTATGTTTGCTAGGTTTCCTACAAATCATTTACTTTCCTTTCATGATTTTGTCGTTGATTTGTGCTTAAAATGTGACAGTTCACTTTGCTGTGAATGTTGTCTGTCTGCATAAGTCAACGAATTTATTCGTCAAAGTGGGTTTTAGTCTGTTTAATTGATCTAACTTTCTCATTCTGCTCTTGCGTGATTAAGCATAATCTTTAGAAGGAAATGGTTTACAACCTGGTGGTATATATTTTAGGAGTGATCAATTTTGAAGACCACAATATTTCTTTAATTATACCCGGGTAGAAAGTGTAGTGTGTTTATTCTTCAGCAGTGAAACAACTTGTGATTTAAGACTGTACCAACTAAGGACTTATCCCAGTCTTTTCCTGATGAATAAGATACCACCAGTGGCCTACAGATACTACTTACAGCACAAATTGATCATCAAAAACTATCTGAAGTTTCCTCTTTGATCATACTTCCAGGGAACAGATCACTCTTTCTTCCTTTCAAATCACTCAAACTTATTGCTCAATGGTATTTACCATTTTACCGTCCACCATACCTTCATGTCTCCACCCAAGATATACGCTACATTACCTAGCCTACAAACAATTGATTACTTTAGACGTTAAATGCCTCCTGTCCAGATTTAATCTAAATATACTCAAGCTTCACTTTGCTTAAATCTTTCAACTATAAATACTGGAGACAGCCACAAAACAACATTTGCAATCTGACAAGCACTACTGGTGTACGTGGATTAACACCGTTCAAACTAATGGAAATTTCACATTTATAAGAGATCAATTGTTTCAATGCAATCATTCCATTGCAGGAAACAATGGAAAAATTCTCAAACAAAGCATAAAAATCAAAGTGTCAATAAACATGAATGCATTGCAATAACTGTAAACATTTGTCGGATTCAAGGATTTGTTGTCCTAGCATTACGATATCCATGTTAAATGTGAGTAATACATAGCACTGTACATTGAGAGTTTCCAAAATATGTTGAAGCAAACCACAATTGCAAATGAAAGAACAGGCTTGCAGTGTAAGCTTTGTTTGTGTATTGGATGCAACCAGGCAGGAAAATAGAAAAAATGAAAGTTTATCTGAATAGTTGCCTGTAATGACAATCTTTTGATTTCAATCTCTATTGACAGATGGCATTGGGACAACATTATGGAAGATTCTTCAGTGTAGCTCCATGTTTAAAGATTTTAAACGTACTTTCCTTGAGGCTCTGACACTCATAGTGTGAGAGTGTTCAATTACACAATAAGAAGTCTGAGTCATGAAAAATTGTTTTGACAGGTCGTATTAAACTGATTTGGTAACTTTCTTGTAACCATTATTCCTCTTTCTAGGATATTTGTGGCGACCTATTCCTAATGATTCTGACTCTAAGAAACTGAACATTACTTGCGCCCAGAATTTTGTTACAAAAAACTTTCATGGAAAATAATACTGTAGTTTATTGTAAATTCAAACTTCTGAGTTAAAACATCACTTTAACCCAATGATCAGTTGATAACCTCAGTTCATTAAATACTCCTTCCAAACTCACTCGACTCAATCTTTGGTGCATCCAAACTCTCCGATGCCGTATCAAAATCTGTCTCTGCCGTAAGATGAGACTTCTCAGTGGCGGCAGTGTAAAAACTGATATCCTCTTCTGATTCATCATCGTTAGACGACTCTACATCATCTGTCTCCCTGCTGGGCAAGAACCCGATGAAGGCTTTATTCAGGTCTCTCTGAAGGTAACTCTCACGGTACTGGTCGTTGGATGTGTCATAGAATGGAGAGGCGTCTATTGCGATGAGAGTAGTTTCCAACTTTCCGCTTGAGTCCATCTGTAGCAGCATCAAAGATCGGTTTAAACATTAAATTTCAATGAAGGCTGTGAAATCTGAAAACCCCTTCCCCTGTGATAGAGTACCGGTTAGCTTCCACAAGTCAGCTTTTGTTGTTCTATTTGTTTTTCTCTGAAGGATCAATATACACATAAAGGACTGTTCTAAAATAAGCAGTGTTACACTGTGTTTTAGTGGTGAATACATACTTCATAAATGGCTATTAATATTTTAGCAAGCTGTCACTGAAAACTTCCCGCATTATTGCACAATTTACTTTAATTCTAACATGCAATTCATGTTATTCTATTCTATAAGGGCCATCATAAACTGCTCAGAGCTATCTGCTTGTTAAATGTAACATTTTATCCAGCTCCTTGTGCACAGCTTAATTGGAATATCACTTCTGCTTAAACTGCATCTTAAAAATTGTAATAAGCTGGATAATTCCAGGGTATTGCAGACGTCTGCAATGACATGTACTAAGATAACAATTAGCCACTTTTGAGCATTATAGTCTCTGATATGTACTATGGTACAAAAACAATCATTCCAATGATATAAGTTGTCATTGGCATTTTGAAAGTAGTTGGTTTTACAAGGGCAATCATCATTGTCCTCAAATGTTCTACCAATGAACCCTACCTCAGCACCATCTTGAAAGTCTCCGTTAAAAGAGAAAGAGTGACTGTATCCTGAGTGGCTGGCGTACTGCTCAAACCCGGAGATTTCCATAGCTTCGTTATCCTGTAGGCACTCCACAAAGGGTAGGCCTGCAATCAACTCTGGACAAGAGATGAACCTAATTTCCTCCTGGACAAGTCCACTGCTCATAACACCACCTCCTATATATCGATTAGCAAAATCAACCTACCAGGAAAGAGACATAAACTGATTACATAAGTGTTTCTAGACCGCACCATACATTCAATAACTAAATATAAATACCCACCAACTAGTGACAGTTTTATAACATTATAAACATGCAGACATCTTCTGAGTAATTTGAGTACCTTTTACTATTTCTGTAACCAGGTAAAAAGGTGTTCTTCAGCACACCAGGAACTTCACATTAAAGTAACTGACCTTCATACTCATATTCACATGCAATGGTTAATCTCTATCATCTGACAATTAAGGTACTTGTGCACTGCTGCATTGGCAAGAAGACACAAAAAGGTCTAAACTTCATACTGTTGATTCACATTTACTTAATTTATGTTTGTAATATATAGTTCATGGATGGCACATGCACCATAATAACAACACACTAATAAATATTTGTAATATATAGTCCATGGATGGCACATGCACCATAATAACAACATACCTATACAATATACCTGTACAACATATCTATACAACATACCTGTACAACATACCTATACAACATATGTACAACATACCAGTACAACATACCTATACAACATATGTACAACATACCTGTACAATGTATCTGTACAAGATACCTATACAACATACAGTATCTACCTATACAACATACCTGTACAACATACCTATACAACATATGTACAACATACCTGTACAACGTATCTGTACAACATACCTATACAGCATACAGTACCTACCTATAAAACATACCTGAACAACATACCTATACAACATACCTGTATGTACATACCTGTACAGCATACCTGTACAACATACGTGTACAACATATCTATTCAACATACGTGTATGTACTGTACATACCTGTACAAAATACCTGTGCAACATACCTGTATGTACATACCTGTACAACATACCTGTACAACATACCTGTATGTACACACCTGTACAACATATGTACAACATACCTATACAACATACCTGTACAACATACCTGTATGTACATACCTGTACAACATACCTGTACAACAAACCTGTACAACATACCTGTGCAATATTACTACCAGCACCCTCAATAGCTCCCTCTTGTTTCACAATCAAAGCACATAAAGGTACTTCACTGGTTTCCCAGGTATCTAGTGAAGGCATCAAGGGTTGGGGAAATACCTGTACAATAAAGGAAAAAAACAGAGATGGAAAATGAGAGAGTATAAAATCTTCAAAGAGGATGGGAAAACAAGTCTGAGGAAGAAATATATGACATTGGCTGTAAACAGACATCATCCCAAAGCACATCTGCTTTGGACACCTACAGTATGACTACTCACTTACACCTAAGGTACTGTGCACTCTATTCATGTCTAGTGCTATGGTTCCATTTGAAGGTGATCATCCGTTGACACTAAAAGATTAGCAAATGGCAAAACGAGGATTAACAAGTATGTGAGAGGAGAGAGGTGAAGTGAGGAGTAAAGTATGGACCATTGAATGTGTGAGTTACTGAATATGTGTACAAAGTGTTTATATCAAACCCCATTGGTAACAGGAACAAATAGCTTCATAGCTTTGACCTGAAACAGTAACATTAGGTATCGCCTCATATCTTTTGATAAATAGATGCAAAATCAGATCTAACTATACATTGCACTTGGAAGAAGCAGATAAACTTCCTCAATCCATACAACCAACCTGCAAATAACACTTTACATCAATCTTATCCAACAAAAGACAGAATACATGTAGCAACTAACAAAAAGTTGTCAACATTTATTTATTACCATAAAACTTACAAAAACACACTATAAGTTTAAGCAGCAACCTTTCCAAATTGCTGATTGCTAGGTAAAGTTGTAGTTATTTTAAAGAGCAGAAAACAAGGGGAGTCATGCTAATAAAGGGCCTAAATTTCAATGAAATAAATGCCATAAGGCCTATAGTACATGTTCTAATTCAAGGTGAACATATTACACATTCATAACATCTAATTTGAATCCTGTGCTGTTCCATACATCCCTTTGATGCTGCATTAAATCATATTCTTTTTTTCCTTCATGTGCATCGGTGGTGGATTAAGCAGAGAAAGCATGAGATTGTCTTAAAAACAGGGAGAGTTGTTTTGCACTACCTAACAACACTAACAGACCGGGGACAATTCCAACTTCACCATGTAGTGAGGTGCAGACTACACACAGCTTCAGTATGCAGGTACTGTACATATGTGAACAGTATAAACAGAACAGTCATACACAACACTGTAAATCTCTGTGCAGTAACTGTCACCGATAATATAATATTTCTCATTTAACGGTCAGTCTTAATGAACTTCAAGACAATCACGTTAGTGATGAAGCAGTTCACCAGTGTAAGTATCTAGACACAGAAACCATCAGTGACCAGGACCAGCTGAAAGTAATGGCTGTACTGTTCGTGTTAGATTTCTTTCTCTTTTATCTTACATGTATCATTTATACTGATTGACCTAGATTCAGATATAAAGGCAGAAAGAGACTACTGTATGTGACACTAAAACGGCTAGATCAGATGAATTGGTCATTAATAATGTTTCAATTAAGTTAGTTTTAGGTGAATAGACTTTGCAGACATATCTACCTCAAAATAAGAACTAAATATTTAATGGACATGTCACATAACAAAGCTAAATCTGTTGTCAAACAATCTTAATTTACCTTGTGATGTTCTCAAAGAGACAGGCAATGAATTTTTACTGTGAATGTATGGAGTATCAATCCCATAATTCTGTGTAACATCTAACATGTGCAACAAGTTTATTTCTAATCTTAACTGTTATTTAATCACTTTAAATTCTGCTTATACAGGATATGACCGTGACCAATCTCATTGTTAAAGAATAAAAATACTTGACACTGCTAAGGAAAACAATACCTCTTGTTCCTTACTCTAGAAGTTGTTTGTTTGAAGCAGAGCTCCGCCTCAGAAAGACTTTTCAGCTTCGAACACAGGTAGATTGGGAAGGAAGAGGATGTTAGCAGTCACCAAACACAGGTACAGTAGATTGGGGAGGAAGTGGAAGTAAAATGTTACCAAAATCAATTCAACAAACTACTATTTCAGTAAAAGAGAAAACCAATTATACAGAGCTATCCAATCATAAGTTTGCCTTAAAAACTAAGAAACTTGTAATTCTGTAAATTATTTCAAAATGCTCCTAGTCTTGGCTGCTAAATGCTGGAGCAATATCTGATAGATAAAATCATCGCTAGAAGCTCATAAATCTTAACTGCTGTTGTATACTGTGTAAATTTATTGTCAAGTATATTCCACCTCCCCCACCCCCCCCCCCCCCGGCTTCAGATGTAGTGCAGGCCGGTGACCTGAGTAGATATATGCAGTGTGTGCAGTATGTACATCAATATACAAGCAACCCATTTGAATAGACAATTCAAACAAAACGATAAAAGCAGAATTCCAAGCAATGCAATCTTTGCCAAAAAATTTGACTTACATGAGATACTGATATTAATAATTGATGAAAACCAACTGATCCATAACAAGGTATGAGTAGTACACAAGCAGCTTTAAGTTTTAAAGTAAATGACTTTAAGTTCAGGACCTTTTGGCAATGTTTACACCACTTTGGGTGCCCTATTTCTTTCCACCAACACCTCTGTCCCTCACATTGCTGTCACGCCCATTCCCTTTTGAACCCTTTGTATCTCTTTCCTTCCTTTTCTCATTCCTCTTCCTCTGCAGCCTTTGTTTACAGTCCCTTTCCCCTTCTTTTCTCTCTTCTTATTCTTCATTCTCCTCCCCCTACTCCTTCCCTTTCCTCATCATCTTTACATCACACAGAAGTTATATTTTTCACTCTGTCATGTAAGGATGATCATATCAAAGAATCATTCTGTTCCTTTTCAATATCTGGTGAAGTTGACATTCATCATGTTGTACTGTAGACATTAAAGCTTCACTTTGTACAGTATTATAACATTGCTTCTCATAGAACAAGTTCCCACATACTTATGCGGTGCTTCATCAAAGCGCCAGAGAATCAACTACTGATCACGGAAAATCCAAACAACAGACAGAAAGAAACAGTCAGATGAATGTTCCCTGGAAAATTCACATTATATACTTCACTTCTGAATGGTAGATTAGGAGGTAGTAGGAATAGAGGGCGCAGTGCTAAAACTTTACCAGTCATGTAGCTTAGGTAGATGAATAAGTGCAAATGTAGAATAGAGACAGGTAAGAAGAGAGGAGCAAGTAAATTACAGGGTATCCAGTTCTGTGATTAAAACCAGTTGGCTTCACATGTTAAGTAAGTCATTTTGAATCCAACAAAATTTACGTTGCATTCTTTCATTTGCAAACCTTTGAAATTAATGTGTAATTTTTATCATTCTTGGTGTGAGCAATATTTACAGGCTAAATCTATAATTACTATTATGGCTAACACGACACAGTCACTCTCTAAACACTGTTAAAATAGCAACAAGGCCATAACTGGGGATACTGCCTGAAAGATGGATGATTACACCTTCTTCTAATGTCATAAATGAAAAACTGGGCCACTCACACTATTATACCCAAAGCTCTGATCATACGCTATCGTTTCACACAAAAGCAGCCTCTATGACATTTTCTTGCATTTCTACATTATTCAAGTTTGAGACTTGTCTTCAGGGTCCAAACAACATGAGCTTAATGAAACTGGGAGGCCCACAAAGTTAGACTGCCAAGGGGCATATAACACAGTTAAAGTTATTCATGTTTACCATATTATTTACATCTAATAGAAGACCTGATTTGACTTTGAGAGGCCAGCTTGCAATGCTCAATAAATTTGTTGGTGTACCTAAAGCTATTGTGTTGACCAAAGAGATCAATGTGGCGCATGTGCATGAAACCGTTTGGCTGTCTCTTTATTAACAAGTAACATACTGTTAAGGGGCTGTGCAAAAGGGGAAAATTCTGTGCTGCACATATTTAATGCAAAGTATGCTTTATTTTATTTATTCTTTTCATATGAAAAGCTTTGAAGTTAATCCCTAGTGTTATCACCAGGTGAGATTTTTTAAACTAAATTAGCATTTCAAATGATCTTACAGGCACCTTGTCTTCTCTATTATGGTAGAGTATGGTTACATTACATTGTATTTAATTCAATCAAAATTCAGATATTGATGTATTGGAGAAAAACACCATGTAATATTTACACTGTATGAAAACCCATCACTGAGAGATCTACATGGCTGCAACCATTGAACACATTGAAGTGGTGAGTTACAGTAGTAGAAAATGCTTAATGCAATACCAAAATGTTTCCCACAGTATATATATTGCAATGGCAAGCCTTGAAGTTTTTGCCTCATTTCATAATTCCTGGTGCAATTTCTATTATATATAATAAGACAACAATTCCCATTATATTTTTTTTGTCCTTCAATTACTCTGTATAGTATTACCAAATTGTGAAATCAACTCAAAACCCATTTTTTTTTCAGGCAAATTGATGTCAGCTTCTCAGCCCATGTCTATCAGACATTTACACTGCTTTGAAAATTGTAATAATTTCAATAAAAATTTAATTTTCACCATATAGAAACAAAAGAGCCCTAAATGATGAAATACACAATCTGCCTTAACAAGCTCTAACAGATTGAAGTTAAAAGGCACAACAATCTTTCTTCTGTTGTTTTCTCTTTGAAGATGGAACACAGGTAAATATTTGTATAATGTACATAAATTTCAGACAGAGCAAATTTCTTGTGCTGGATATTTTTAATCGATTTAATATCTTCCCAAACCGGGACAATGCAACTGAACATGATGGCCTGTCACAAGTTATTTCCACATTTAAGCTTCACAGACTACCTTGATCATATTATCAATTCAAGCATAAAATTTTCAACATAAAGTACAAATTTCAAAGCAGCCAGGACCATGCACAGATGGGTAAAGAGAAAGGCTTGGGACTCATCTCTTCCTAAAAACTACATTATAGTCAACGTATTACAGTATGCATGTGATTAGACTCAGATAATTTGCTTTATGAAGTATGCATATTTGTTTTTGCCATGTTCTTTTATATCTGACCTTCAAAAACTAACTAAAGACACGTTTCTCAGCGACTCCGTTGATCTTCGGCAAGGAATCCTTGTTAGAAGTTCATCACGATAATTCAATCCATAAACCATGCCTGTTATTCGCATCGGTTAACCAGAGTTTTAAAGTATTAAATTGAGCAAAGGAGAAGATGACAAACAACATCCCCTGGCAATGAAAGGACGGTATACCTAAAGACTCAAATTGAACCAATGCACACAGTTAAGTCTTGAGGGCATTGAAATCAGTTAATTCCAACTTATGAATGCCTTAACAAGTCAAAGGTGCAAAAATATCCCTAGGTTATAAGAATGCAATATTAATATTATGCTATCAAGGAAAAACAAATTATCAACACGTCATTCCTTCACTAGCCGCTTGACTACATCATGAAATGCTATTGGTGACCTTCCCCACCACCCTACCCCCCCCCTTCCCCATTCAAGCCATGTTTCTTCAACTTAAACCCTTCCACCTCACATCAGCAGACTTTTCATGCCGGCAACACCCAGGGCTTATACTACAGTTAATCAGGGAGAAAGGTGCAGAAATTGCCCCTAAGTGTTTTATCACCTTCTTTTGCTCTTTTCATAAAGACAGTCTATCAATGATGCAAATAGCTGAATACATTTTGGGAGATGTTTAAAATATTATTCACTAGGGCAAATATCATCTCATAATGGGAAAAAAATGACTTAGAAACTTCCAAGTAGAAATGCTGAGTAGGAATGGATTGGAGAAAGGTGGATAATACTATAGAACTGTTCTTTTGAAAACTGTAGTTACTGCTCCAGGCATAAATTATTTTGATGAAAGGGCCAGTCCTGATAGCACACGTCTGGCCTGTAAGTGGGGTCCGGCATCCTGTGCAGTGAGATTGGTGAAGTATATATAAATACAGATGTTATCTTCTCCTCATTAGGGGGGGGGAGGTGGAGGGGGGTTACTAGAATACACTACAATATCAATAGGTGAACATTTATGCAATGGAACTGTGATCTAAAATACATTACAATTAAAATAACTCTTTTTACCTTTCTGTGAAAACATATCTTTCCTGATGGTTGGTCATTTTCCCAGACTTCTGACAATCTCTTGAAATAGTGTAAAATGCACCGAAGTTTTGATGCTTGTGCTTTCTGCAGACTTAGGCTGAAAGTAATATCAGGAGAAAAAAGAACTTTTAGTGCTGAAATCTTTGACAATCACACAAACAAACCATCCATGACTTTACACGATATTCTCAATTTATAGAATGACAAAACTGACACATTGACTGACCTCCCTTGATGGAAAAAGCACCTGTAGAAACAGGTCAATTGTGATCACAGTGATAAGCATTGCAAAAAAAAAAAAAACTATTTCAGTAGGAAAATTAAGCGAAACAGGTTCAGCAAGCTAGACTTGAAACTTGACAACAGTTAAAGATATAAGGCACACGAAACTCAGCCAAAAGTAGTCAACAGACTATAGTCAAGACCGAACCTTTCAGCTTAGGTAGCAGTGAGGAATTTTACAGTGGTGTAAAAGAGAAGCAAAATTCATCAGGTCATGCCTTCAATTTTAATAAATGTATTCAATATCAGTATGTCATGATCATCCAATACATAAAGATGCATTTTGTCTTGAATCTACCAAATCTAGTGTTACAATTGTGGTTGTTCAAATCAGGGTACAGTACCAAAAAGCATAGCCTTTTACATTTAGCATACAATATTCACACTAGGTAAAAATTTGACATTAGCCATAAACGGTGTGCAAGGTGTGCAAAATAAAACGATGTTGTAAACACAGAGATATCGTAATGACAAGGGTATCCATGTATATGAAATGGTGAAAGTTTCAAAACAAATCAAATTTCCAGCATTTATACATATTCAAACGATATAGACAGTGTCTGTAACTTAGTAATAGAAATGAGAACTTCTTGGCCCAACTATTGTGAGCACTGTAACTAAGAATTACAAGCTACTACACACATCCTTACAAATATCTTCTCATCTCCTCTACTTTCATCAGGGAGATGCTATTTTAGGATGAATCGAAGGAAGAAACTACAACTGACAGAATGAATAAATTGATGCAATACTGTATATGTTGTGGTGATGGTGCACACAGAGGAGCAATGCAATTAAAAGTGGGTACGGCATAGTGTCTCTAGAGCGGATGTAAAACCAATTAATCCTGAATCAATATTGGTGTACTGTTCAGGCAATTACAACTCACTCTAAGTGATCTTACAAGGAAAACATTTTCCTTTACATCTGAGTGGTTGTCTCATGCCAGTCATTTTCTACAGCACTGAGACAAGAATTAAAGGAGGTATCAAGGTTGTATTTCATAATTTACTAAAATTATGTCAAAAGGTTTTCATTTATGTAAGTAATGTCATGTTTGGGTATGAGAACATTGAAATATTTTGTCCTAATCTTCATTTTTCATTTCACCATGCATTATTGCATTCTTTTATTGCACATCGTGTGTCATTTCATATCTAAAACTTTCTTCAACAATCACTTCACACAGACCTGGTTCACACTTGAAAACAGTCTTGAACTCAGTCTGAACACTCAGAAGATCAAAGAGACCCAAGATCACTAAAGGCATACTAACTAGTTACTTAACATCTTGTTTGGTTCACACACTAAATTTGCCATGGCACTGTGGTGGCAAACTCATTGTTGAAATCCTAACTAGGTTGGCAGGTTCAAAGCTTATTCTGAGTGAGGTTTCTGATCCATTCTGCAACGTATTCCTTGCAATGTTTTCAAGCAATTTTCAACTAGATTCACTGAAGCCTTTCTGTAACCGACCCTAAGAATAATGTTATTCCCCTCTTAGTGAAACCCAGAGGATTATCAGATCATATATGCAGTCGATCAAATTTGAATACAAAAGGGATTGTGAAATTAAATATGTGAGGTTTTCCAAGCACTGGTTCAAGACTGGAGGATCCAGTGTGAACATGGCCTTTATACTTTTTATTGATTTCAGTAACAATCAATCACACTTCCTCCAAACTACAAAGACAAGAAAGTGGACTGTGACCTAAACTACAGTTATATGGCAGGCTTGACAGCTCTCTGACAATAAAGTAATTAGGGAAGTGCAATTAGATACCAATTAGGTGCAATTGGCAACAAGTAGGCCAGTAAACATGACCTTCCATAAATTATCTTTTCTCATTTACATATATATTTTATATCAACTGAAAACAACACAACATTTACAGCATACGTAACACTACAAGCAACTGTAGAATTAAGCACAATACTACATGTAGGCAGTGGTTCTGAGGTATCATACAATACATGTAGGCAGTGGTTCTGAGTTGTCATACAATACTACATGTAGGCAGTGGTTCTGAGTTGTCATACAATACATGTAGGCAGTGGTTCTGAGGTATCATACAATACTACATGTAGGCAG
>KN888516.1:19912-43263 GCA_000934455.1 Apostichopus parvimensis | reverse complement strand
TATCATGGTGTTGATTATCATATACAATACTACATGTAGGCAGTGGTTCTGTGGTGTTATACAATACATGTAGGTGTCATACAATACATGTAGGCGGTATATAAATTGTACACTATATCATGGTGGTGATTATATCCTTTATACTCCTTCCTAATATCAGGTATTTACAATATTCTCTGCCAAATGAGCTAACAAAAAACAGTCTAGCAGTTCACTTTTAATCAAAGACTTGTTACTGATAATCTGATCTTACTAAGATTAATTTATCTTCAATTTCAATTAATCTTTAATTATAATTTAAAAAGAGATTAGAAAGTTAACTTTTAGTTCTCCCACCTTTTCTAAATCTACTTGAGAACTAACATTTCACAAAGCTTGCAAGCTTTAGAGAATATCTATAGCAATAAACCAAACTACTGTACTCTAAGATATTGTGCTACATGGTTTTATATGAGGAACATTTATCTGCTACAAGTTATTTATACTGTATAAACAAAGGATATCGAATGGGTTGGTAACCCTGTGAGCTAATCTCAGGGTTGCATTTTACCTTCTTCAAACCAAGATCGATAAACTTGTGGCAAGGAAGCATAGCCAACCATCACTTTAGTAACATATTGCAACGTCATTGTCATGATAAATTTGAGGGGTAGGAGAAGGGGGTGATGGATGGGTTGCAGTCAAATGCCAATACTTTTGGTTGCGTGGTTGCAGGGTTGCAGACAGCTGCTCTAGAGATTTAGGAGACACTACTTTATTTCTTTGTATGTCTTTCATCATCTTTTAACTGCTTTTCTGAGATTATTATATTCAGAAACAACATAACTTGCTGTAGAAAAGACAGATTCATCAAAGCTGTGTTATCTTTAACCAATTTTGGAGAGGGAAAAAAGAGATTCCTTGAATTATTGAATAATCACCTCTATCGATAATGTTTTTAAGCTCTCTGAGCTTTAAATTATATGCATTTAACTATGATAGAAATTAAAGGAATCTTAGGAACAAAATAAAGACCAAACATGCAGCACAGCTATAGGATTTAATGACTGATCGATTTACTATTCACACAATAGTGCTTTTAACAGTGATCTTTGCTACTGATCAATCTGTTTTAAGCATTCACATTTTGATGCTCTAAATTAGGCACTTTAGCTATTAAGATGACAAGGTTTAATGGATAAACTCCTTGACTGATTGCAGATTTGCTATTTCTACCATCAAGCAGAAATAGATTGCACTAATGGACTGCTTTCCAAGAATTACATTCTCGTCTATGACAAAAGCAGCGATCAATAATAATAGAATGTTTGGCCTCCGTAATGAATCATTAGCCCAAAGACTTGGTAGATGAAAAGCATCAACCCTGTTTGAACGTGATAGTTTATATTAGTTATTAGCTCTGTTGGCCATTGCTGGAAAGGCAGTCCATCTCTTTTAGTTGGTGATGGCTTCGAACCTGTCGAAGCAGGATGCATCTATAGGCATGGTTGTCCTTGGTTTAGCGGTGTTCTCCCATGTTGACGTCAATCCTGGACACCTGGGCCGGGATAGCGACTGCTCTTCGGGTTTCTCGAACCCCAAGGTGCTTCCTGAAAATGTCTGCTGCCCTTGCAGCCAGCTCCGCAGGTACTATTGTCTCCCCCCCCCCCGGCCCAACCGGGGGTTCCTCCTCTTTCATTTCTCTGGGAGTGAATTTCCCCAAGCCCATTTCAAACTCGAACTGATCATCCCTGATCATCTTCCAGACCTGAAAAGAGCCACAAAAGCTCTGCAGTCCAAGATAGCATCTTCCTGTCCGAGTACAATTTTTCTGGCTTCATGACCGCTGCTGATGTGGACGCTGTTGTTCTTGCTTACAGAATTGAATGTAGGAAAGCAATCAGCTTCTGTATTTCAACACAAGTATAAACTGTGAAGGTTACATTTTATCATGTCAATTCCTGAAGGAGTTAAAGCATGCTCTTCATTCTTCGAAAGAAACTCCAAAAAAAGTATTCCAAGGATTAAAGCTTACAAAAATGGAGAATCCTTGGGGGGGAGAGGGTAGGGGTGGGGGTTGGTAGAGGAAGAGAGATGGAAAGGGTTTATTGTTTCCTTTCCACTGTCTTACTTCTTTTTGTCGTGCCATGCGATAAAACACAGCTGACATGTTTTCGGTTTGATTCCCACAGTATCGTACAATCTTGACTACAAAGCACTATGTAACTATGAACAGTAACCATTTAAAATAGTGTCACATTTCAAGTTCAAGAATGAAGTCCAACACATCTGTGATGGCACTTCTGGATGAAAGTTAATTTAACAAATTGACAGTCAATAAATTTTCATTACCTGGATAGGGAATGCTTCTGCCTGGATCTGGTGACAACTCATACACACAAAAAGTGTCCTTGACATTTAATTTAAAATAGATTTGAAGGAAGGATACCAATTGTACCATCTGTTTTGAACAGACCATATGGCTTACACCTACATGTAAAGGAAATTTAAATAATCCATAATGACGATTCAGGCAAACCAAATAGGCAGCAGTAAGTTAATTGCAGTCATTTTCTGCTAGATATTTATTAGTGACTGTAAATAATGTGTATTTAACCTTATTCAGATCAACGTAATCATTAAATTAGGAAAGGGGTAGGTTTATTTTAACTGTAGGACTAGTGTGTTAGTATACCTTGTATCCATGATATGTGGAAGTTTATTCACAATAGATTATGCACAACTGTACACTATAAAACAGAAGTGCAGTAAGCGAACCGTGATCTCCTGATTGCTTTATTATCATTCTCATCCAAAAAAAAATTGTGCGTGAACATGGCTCTTTGTAACTTGATGGAGTTCACAGTGTCTTGAAAGAGTTCTGCGCCTTACACTTATCCCATGAGTGAGATGAGTTCACACCTCCCAGAGAGAAGGTTGAATAATGGCGCAGGTTCAATTATCCACGATCTGAATCAAAGTACACTAGATGCTTTCTGTCAACCATCATGGGAGATACTAATGAGTACTGCATACATAGAGTACATCAAAACGCTGTTAACAAGTAGAATCTTATATTTTCATGTTTAATTGGACGTACCAGAATTTCTAAAATACTATACAAGAGCGAATACATTTTATTTAAAAATCAGAATAGTAGTCCTTATAGCTCCCAGTTCCTGTGACAGCTCTACTCTTTGAGGTAAAAGTCCCACTGATGTTTGATTGAGGAAAAGATTTTCAATAGTGCTATGGTGCAATGGTCGAGTGAATAAAGGCTGTGGCAGCAGAAGCAAAAAAAGCTATGAAAGCTGGCATCTTGGAGGTCGTGGATTCAATCCCTGGCTGGCTAAAGTAAGGTGGGTCTTTAATCCAGGATGAATCCACTGTCTTCCCATCTGAAATGGTCTTCCAAATTGTAACAAATCCAATAATTAGATAAAACTGTAGATTTTAGTAGCCATCTGAAGTGAGGTGTAAGTTACAAGCCATTCACAGTTCCAGTTACTGTACATACATGTCTCCTAAATGATTTTTAGTTCTGCTGTGAAGTTTAAAGATTATATGAATGCAAAGCTATTCAAATATGTGATTAATATGTACCATAGATGTCTATAATCAGAGGAAGATTTCACTGCATGCTTTATTATTTCTTTAATGTTCTCTGAAAATGGCCTCTAAAGACAAAAACAAGAATTGATGTCTGCACCATATTGAAAGCATATTTGTATTGTTTAGCTGCTTCCTCTGTCAGAAAATATAATTTTATGATTAACATTACAAGTTTACAACAAGGTACCAGAATCACATGAAATTCATCATTACATGTATTCCCTCGACATACTCAGGCTCCACTTATTGTTTGTGTTACTTAAAACTTGTCTTCCCATTCAAAATGAGAACATTGTTTCTGTGTGCTGTGGGCATATTAGGATAAATTCTGAACTACTATACACTAATAATTACAGACAAATTTCCAAGTTTGATCATTCAGTCATGTAATGTCTAGACCTAAAACAAAAGACTGCTATCTACTAGAACAAAACCAACCAACAGTACAAAAGTACAACCATGACAGTAGTCAGTGCGTTCCGCCATTTGTGCATTCAATTTCAGAGATAAATATGCATAATATATGTATGCTATACATTCCCTGAGATAGGGATTGGTAAACAACTCCAAACTGTTGACAATGTACCATATAAGCTGACTCCATCTATTGTGACATCACCCTAGAGCTGAAGGTTATACTGTAGTCACAAGCATCCTGTCACGTCTAGGCACTAATGCTGCTTGTACACATAAATAATTGTGCTCTACTAACATAGCTCACCTACTCATTTCCTTATCACATATAGTCCTCTATTAATCTTATCTATTTGTAAATGTTGCTATCGTTATTTGTTTATTATCCTATATTCCTAAGTTTGACTAACGTATCTTGACACACCCTCACGATACAGAATATCCCATAAGATTCCAGACTGTCTGGGAAAAACCTACACGTATAGCTTATTATCTAATTGTAAAGCCATCTGTTGGCAAGGCTTTCATTAATGGCTTTATGTTGATTGCCTGCCACATACTATATCCAGCCAGTCAATGAGTGCCACATTTACATGTCATTAGCAAATTTTGTCGAAAGAAGATGATCAGCTTGTTTCATTGACCAACGTCCTTTTCTCTGAGGCTTTGCACATAGTTCAAGTGATGGTCATGTTTATTCATTAATGAAAGCGAACCTTCCTTGGATATAGCCAATAGATAATGTATTTCTATGAACAAAAGAACACACTTCATACGGATATATCCTTCACAAACAAGAACATTTCCTATGAATGTTTCCGTGCAAAATTGAATGGCTTCTCTCGAATGTTGAGAAAAGGCAGCTTGACATCCTTGTGATTCAAAAGCAATAAGAAGGTGTTATCTTACCTACAATTGCTTTAGATGGTCTCTGTTTTCCATGAGTTTCCACAGAACCTCCATGAATCTATGATGATGACTTTGTTTACTATTTGTTGTTCACATTTGCGCATATTTCACCTCTAATTTATTTTCCCTAACACTAAAATCTCATTGCTTAGTTTAGATCTAGATACATTGAGAATTGATCATATAGAATTCTGTACTCAGAAAAAACAAATAATGTAAAGCTAACAAGATTCAATCAGATGAGGATCCAACCTATAAGCTCTTTTGTTGTAAACTGCAGAATGGTAGATTCAGAAGAAAGAAGACACATGTACTAGTGTACAATGGCCACGAAGTGGTTAGTGGCTTGCACACTACGAAGGTAGATCATAGTGTCAATGTATACAAGGCTCATATTTAGTGAGGTAAATGTCCAAAAATTCACATCATTATTCCTCTTACAGCAGCATTATTTGGTTGGCAGTTTTACCAAACCCACTAAGTGGGATTACAGTTGGTCAAACCCACTAAGTGGGATAACCGTTGGTCAAACCCACTAAGTGGGATTACAGTTGGTCGGACCCACTACGCGGGATTACAGTTGGTCAGACCCACTAAGCGGGATTACAGTTTGTCAAACGTACTAAGTGGAATTACAGTTGGTCAAACCCACTAAGCGGGATTACAGTTGGTCAAACGTACTAAGTGGGATTACAGTTGGTCAAACCCACTAAGTGGGATTAACCCTGGTCAAACATCTTTCTACATGACTTCACAAAATCATAAAGTGAATGAGCAAGTACTTATTAATTTCATTCAACTCTCAACATAGTTTAGTCACTGGGACACATTTCTATATTTGGCTTATTCAAAAATAAATATTTTGGAAATTTTCAGACATTTGAATTTGACAATTTGCTATCAGACTTGACTAGTTCAGCTAATTCAGTATAGAGTTCTTGAACCCTATAACATGGCAAATACTTCGCCAAGTTTTATAAATTAAACTGTTGGTATATGGCACTAAATGCTCTGCTGAAATTTCTTTAAATATGATTTCACATACTTGTGCTAAAGAAATCAAAACCTCTTGAGATGAGGCCACTGCTAATTCACCATTCAATAAGATTAATACCTGATACTGAATCCAATCACAGCAACACACAAAGAGGAAGTCTCTCGTCATGTGTTGTCAATTTGTCAGCCACAATGAAGGTACCTTTAAGTAACAGAGTCTAGATGTGTCTGTTCGCTTTGAAAATCAAAATGTATGATGCCAGACTTTGTTTGGCTCAGTGCTGAAGTAACTGCTCTTTGAAAGATTAAATCATAGATTCAAATGCATTTGAGGTAAACATGGTTGTCCTCCGTTTGAACATCAATGATCATGCTAGTAACTTTATTTGAATCCAATTCCTTGCTCGAGCTCAAAATTAATTGTAATGTTTCCTTTAATGTATACATAAGAAATGTCACCAGTAATGCCATGCAAATGTTGAATAAACTATTAATGCAGTATGTTGATAACAATATATGTGTCCATTGAAAGGACAACATCATTTTTGTAGCTTGTTGATACTGAAAACACTATCTTTTATGTTTGTGTGTCAGATACTGCCATTCATTTATGGCAGCAGCACCAGGGGGGGGGAAGAGGGACTTTTGCCCCAATCATAGTGCTTCCCCTGGAAATGTCCCTTCCCAGTCAGTTTTGGTAAAACAAAACTAAAGACAATATACTACATAAATTTGCCTGTGATATGCTGTACACTTTATACAGGTGCATTTGCAAAGAGTTCTGCCCCCCCCCCCCCACTCTCTGGAAAAAACTTCTTGTGCCCCAATTGTCCCTTATCCAATCTCCACTATGGAACTTCAGATCACATCACTGTTCATATGGTACTGCCCAGATCCTGCCTTTTCTTGTTTGCTAGATATTGCTAGATTTGCTAGATATTGCTATTCATACTGTACGGTGTATGTAGACATTTGCCATTTTATGTGTGGTGGATGTATTCCCTTTCAAAGTGGACTACCCAGACCCTGCCTGTTTCTTGTTACAGTAGATATTGCAATTCATACCGTATTGTACGGACACTGTCCATTTCATGTTTCTTAGTTACTACCATTCATAGCATACTGTGCAGACACTGCCTGCTCATTGTTGTTACTGTCATAGATATTGCCGTCCGCACTGTACTGTGTTACAGATCTATATACTACATAATACCACTCATACTACATGTATACCATGATTAAGAATTATTTGAGCCTATATCAATAAGCTTAAGTCACTGATTATTTGATTTATATCCTTCACACACATCATATGCACTATATTACACTTTAAAAAAAGTTGCTGGTAGAAAAACGTTGGAAAACAATGGGTTAAATTAGCATTAGCTGGACTGTCACATAGGTTTACCAGGGTAAATTTGTTAGGAATTTTTAGTGTGTAAAGATTGTGATCAGCTTTTATGGGTGTTTACCATAACCCATGTACCTTGACCAAATGAAATCAAAGTACTCTCACCCAGCACTTTTGTATGAAAAACATTTAAGCTTAGGTCTTTCACTTATCAGTAAATTTATTTACTTTCCATTCACTGCAACCTCTTAACAGATCAGTGAGCAGGGTTTACTGAGCAGTGTTTACTGCTCTGATTCTATCAAATTTCACAGAGCATCCCTTACTTCTGAAAATATGTTTTTATTGCTTTAATATCTTCTGTATTTTTCATGTCATAGCCTATCAATAGGATAGGTCAGCACTGACTCATCACTATAAAGTAGTTACTGCCTAAAAATGATACCGTAGTCCAAGAGAAGATTTATTTTGTGCTGATAGAAGAAGAGGAACATTCCAAGTACCCTGGTGAGACTTGCATTCAATTCTCATGTATTCTACTGCTTTCTAAATAACAACATTTGCAATTGACATGTTTTGTACCAAAGTGAACTTGAAACAAACAGGTGTTATTTAATACTATACATGCACACGCTACAGACCTTTTTCTTTATTTATGTTTCTCTAAAATGTGAAATGTCTTCTTCAAACCTGTGATGCAGTTACATCTGAAATACAGTATACTGCATTCATTGAGTATACTGATAACTTCACAGTCCCCTAAAGCAGAGAAGCAGAGTATGAACACTGGCTAATCCAAGGTTAAACGATAAAGAGAAAAGATAAGGAAAACAAACTTATTTTGCCCTTAGTGTTCATCTTGTGACAACACATCTATTTGCTTCACGTTCACCTGTGATATAAAATTGTAATAATTTCAGCAATCAATATCTTGTCAACACAACCCTTATGAGTTGCAAACAAATTTCACAAGGATGCTTCATATTGATCATTCCTTAGTAAAAATAATAACCTTTCTTCTAGACTATCCTTTTAAGCCCAGAGTTGTAATGTACAGTATCCTTTCTATTTGTTCCTTAAGGCTATTTTTGTTTGTGCAAGCATTTGCCTAGAAGTGTATCAAACAAACTCAAGGAGAAATGTCTAAAGTTAGTAACCTTAATAGCAACCTTATTGTATACTCGGTGGATTGGATATTAAAATTAGGAACAAAACTCAGTTGGAACGTTAACAAGCTCACTTAAATATGGTGACCATTTTAAGATTAATGTTGAATTGCTGTCTCTTACATCAACAAAAGGCAGAATACTATAGAAATGAAATGATTAATATGTGTTTGAAAGTCTTTGAAGTTACTAACTAACAATTTTGCAATAGCTGATCACTTTAATATTGGACAAACTTGGCATTTAATATAATAAATTATCTTGAGAAGAAGCAGTAATTCAACATTTGTTGGTAAAGTGATCTAATTCCTAAGATCCATATGGTAGTTTAAACAATTTACAACAGATTTTTAAAGTATTTAACGTTTAGAAGGTTACTTCAAGTTGATCATTTCTCTGCAAATTGCTGAGTCAATGATCACTGTTAAGTCCTCATTTTCCCAAGTCAATTAACTTTGTCATGTTGGAACTGAATGATGCATTGCTAAAATTATTGAATTGGAAGAAAAGTAATGATTCAATGCAAAATTTTAACATTATTTTATCAATTCATCATTCATCAATATAAAATGATAGCATTTCGATGACACCTTATTAACATTTCCTTCCCGTATGTTTGTGGTAGTTCATCCCACCAAAAAGAGAGAAAAAAATCTTGTTTTCTTGAAAAAAGGAATTAACATTGTCTCTCTATGTTTTGAAAGGAAAATTCAATGTGAAACCCAACCCAGGTGCCAATTTGCTAGGCATCCTTCCAAATTCATGATGCTCTCCCTGGGATTTGATGTGTTGAGAACATGGAAATATGAAAGAAAGAGGAAAGGTCGGTCTGTTGGGTTTAATTAATTTACACTTAATTAGTATTATTATGTAACCAACATATCTAATGACATTCTTCATCAAAGTTACATTGCACATTCCCAAAAACAAATACGAAGCAACAAATCAGTCTGATTTGATTTCCCGTCAATAAAACTCTTGTATCAATTTCATGATCAAACAGTCCTGACAAAGGATTATTTGATGGAAACAAAACAAGCAAACTTGAAACAGAAAAAAAGAAAGAGCTGTCCATATCCATGCCCAGAACATCTCTTTGCATATTTGTTTTCTAATCTTCTTTCCTTTCTCAATTACAACAGAATGCATAAGAACATTTCAAACCTAAATCCAATGAAATTTATCTTCCTTTTGCTTCTCTTCTTTCTCATGGATATTACACCTTTTGACATAATCCATCTCAAGCCATCAAGTTAAAGCAGTATATGTCAAGTTGGAAATTTGAATTTCATTATTGCAAGGCACCCGTATTAAACACATTGGAACAAGCAGCCAATGAAAACAGGTAAGAGCAAAAACAGAAATATTTTACTAACTTTACTTCAGCTGAGTCAGTATTTATCTTTTATGGTCTTGAAGCTTTGTTTATCTTTGCTGCCCACAAGTGACCTTTGACCTACACTTTAAATAATAGACTTCATCTATTCAATATGGGGTATCTACATGCAAAATATACATTCAATCTGGGTTCCTCTCTTAAGGTATTACGCTAACAAATGTATCATTGTTTGATCTCAAATGAGTCAAATCATCTTTGACTTTGACTGAAGCAAGACTTAAAGGCATTGAAGACTCGCCCCAAACCGCGTGCTGCGCTCTGCAAATGTTAATTTCCGTTGCTTGCAAATGACGTTTTCTTCTTGTCGCTACAAAATGCAGACAGTAATGAAACGTGATACCTTGTTATCTTTTATCTAGACCTGAGATCTCCATGCTGCTATGTACATTGTGTTGTGGGTATTGACCGTAGCTGTATGTTTTGACTGTACACTAGTGTCTAATTACCGACGGTAGCAAGCTGTGTGTGTATTTTATGGGATAGATGGTGGTGTCTAACACTTCTGTTACACCTCATTCGAAACTAGGTCAGATTACCGGCATGAGACTTTTCTTTGTGCTCGAGTCTTCATACCTTCAAAGTTACCTGATATGGTTCACCCACAAGTGCACACATCACATTTGGACAGTTGATACAAGGTAGGCACACATCACATTTGTACTTAAAATATAACATAGGAACACATCACATTTGTACCTACAATTCAAGATGAAAACTTTAAATTTGTATGTAAAATGCAATGTAGGCACACAACACCTCTGTGTACAAGGCAATGTAGGAACACAACACCTCTGTATACAAGACATCAACTTTTTATATACTGTAAAGAAATGTAGGCACAGGAACTAGGTACTAGTGTTTACACGGGTCCAAAAATCGGGAACCGGGTACCCGAGAGCCGTTACCCGTAGGGTATCCGGGTACCCGGAAAAGATTGTTTACCCTCATGTATCACAATTTTCAAGAAATTACATATTGGATGCTATAATAAATGAATTATATTCTCTACTGACAATGTTTTCATGTTCAAATACGTACATGTAAGATAAGGTATAAAACCTTCCTCAATAATTCTATTTGCTTTTGTTTCTTTCATTAACTTGTTAATAACTTCATATAATTAACATCACTACTAACATCGCACTGCCGCCACTGCTTATGCTTGCTCTCCACCTCTATCAGACCATATAAATACCCAATTTAGCTCTTAAACAGTTGTTACTACTTCTATCTATTATGCAGGCCCAGGGTTCGAATTAGCCGCGAGATTGCGCGATTCGCGCAATTTGATCGCATTTGGAATAAACGATTAGTAAAAAGCCACTTGCAATTATTATTTTTTAGTTAATCCGTCTATAATCCATAAACATCTCGTAAAATTCCTTGTCAGCCTTTCCTTCTATGAAATAAACGAACGAATAAATAATAATTTCTTCCACATGGTAGCCTTACACCACACTAAGTCAATGAGAAATCTAGCTAAGCCTAACCATCTGTTTATTCGCTGAAATTGTGACGCAGTTATAAGATATCCATGGATTACTTTCATTATTACTGTTACGTTCGACCACATGGTTGCCTAACACCACACTAAGTCAATGGGGGAAATCTAGCCTATACAGCTGAAATTGTGACGCAGTTATAAGATATCCATGGAATACTTTCGTTATTGCTGTTATCTTCGACCACATGGTAGCCTAACGACACACTAAGTCAATGGGGTAATCTAGCCTAGCCATCTGTTTGTTAGCTGAAATTGTGACGCAGTTATAAGATATCCTTGGAATACTTTCGTTATTCGACCACATGGTAGCCTAACACCACACTAAGTCAATGGGAAATCTGCCTAACTATCGGTTTGCCAAAAAAAAATCACACTTTGCGTAAGATTCGGGTAATAGATTAGGAACCGGGTAGTGTCGCATCGGACGGGTACTTTCGTTATTGCTGTTATCTTCGACCACATGGTAGCCTAACAACACACTAAGTCAATGGGAAATCTGCCTAACCGTTGCAAAAAAAATAAATGAAAAAAAAAAAACACTTTGCGTAGGATTTGGGTAATAAATGAGAACCGGGTAGTATCGCGACGGGCGGGTACCCGGTAGGCCTAGTACCCGGGTACCCGGATAACCTGTGCAAACACTACTAGGTACACACAACACATCAGCACATGCAATGCAATGCAGGCACACAATGTATTGTACATAAAATGCAATGTAGGCTCACATTACATTTGTGCATACTAAGCAATGTAGGCTTGTATCAATACATACAAAGCAAGCAATGTATTGTAGGCAGACATCACACAAATGTATCACATTTGTAGGAATCTTAAAATTTGTTTTGTCATCCCCCATGATACTTTAACTTAAATTGGTTCATAGCATACGGGTGTGATTACGGAAAGCTTAACATGCCCACAGAAAGGAAGAAATTTAAGGAAAGGTAAAGAAGGTAAAAGAAGTATATCCTTACTTTTCAAGATGCTTGAAGAAATATCTGAAGTTGATTTGGTTCAAGTCAACAGAATCTTGGACTGGAAGAGTACAGAGGAAGGAATGAGATACCAATGAAGCTGCTAACCTTCTGGAGAGGCTAATGCATCCATCTGTAAGAATCAAAGACAAAAATATGTTGTTGTTTTTGTTTGTGTGTTTTTTTGTGTTTTTTTTGTGTTTTTTTGTTTTTTACAATGACAGTATTACAGGTAGCAAATAAATTATAAAAAGCTTTTAATTTATATACTCTGGTTTATTTGCTGATTTGGATAGAGTACTTCCACCTCAACCTAAATTCTATATGAAAACAAAGAGAAACATCAATTTTGCTAAGGCTAATGTTCAGGTACTGTATGTCATGCAATGTTTTTGCAGACCATTTGAATGAAAGTGTCTTCAGGTCTGCAGGAGTTAATGAAGCATTTCATTTTTCATTACATTTTATAGTTTCATCAAAAGCTACTTTCAATATTTGCTAAAACAGTTAACTTTCAATAAAAAATATAGATAGACTGGTATCTAATTTGTTGGTGAATAAATGAGTTAGCTGCACATTGTCCTTTAATCTTCCACTGTCCACCCCACCCCTTACCCCTACATTTAGAGTCTCAACCAGAAAACGAAAACATTTAGTGGTTCCAATGTCTAAACATATTCACAGTGTGGTAAGCCATGCATGGTAATATTCATGAACTTGTGTGCCACAAGAAGATTAACTATTGACTAATGAAGCAACATATAAAGGAACTTACCAGGAATCAGTTATCATGTTGACAAAGTCTATTTAGTGACATTGTATAATAAAATTTTGCACCTTAATAAGCCCAAACATATTTGGCCCAAACAAACTGACTCAAAAATATAATTGCCCCAAAAATTTAACAATGTGGGCCCAAAAATCAGGCCCAAAGAATGCATTTGAGGTGGAAATAAAAGTTGCTGAATTTTAAAATTTTAGGCCCTCCCAAACATTGAGCCAAATAAAATTCTGTTCCTAAATGGTCCCAACCATATTTGCCCCCAAAATTGAACCAAAAAAATGTGGGCCCAAATGGTTAAAAAAGTTATTGGGCCCACAAATTCTGGCCCAATTTATGTGTCCAAAAATGCTTATGAGGTGGAAATTAAATTAGGGCCCACTGGCCCAAAATTGGGCCCAGAATATTTGAGGGCCCAGATGGCCCCAAAAAATTTAGGCCTCCGATGTACTAGCTTTTAACCAACAACTCTATTCCAAATTTAGATGCAATCCCATTTAAAGTTGTGGAGTTATTGCAATTTTAAAATTTGGACCCTTCCCCAAAATATTTGGTGCAAACAAACTGGCTCAAATATGTATTTGCCCCCCAAAAGTTTTACCCCAAGAAATGTGGGTCCAAATGGTCCCAAAAATATTGGGCCCAACAAATTGGACATACGATTGTAGGATATTTTAACAATTTTCTGTTTAGCCCTGCCCACTTATTAATATTCATGATTGGAACCAAAAACTACAGGGAATTAAATTTCTCTGTAAATTTATACTGGAATAAAGAAATGAAAATGAACGTCTACACATCATGAGGCATCTATCTCTCTACCTAGTATGACAGTGACTCAATTGTAGTTGTTGAGATATCATGGTTACAAGCCGTTTTTACAAGCCGTTTTCCACGACTTTTTAGTCAGTGTACATGATGATGCTATGGTGATGTCCTTGAAAGTGACACTGAACCTGGTTGTCTAGTAATAGCAGACAGTGAACATTTTTAGGGGTTTGTGCTATTTTGAAGTCTTCAAACTGTCTTTGGAAAACTGGTTTGTCAGAAAATGTCACATGACAACATATTAGCCAATCAGAGCTATGAATGAACATAACAGACATAAAAGAATAATATTTTCATGCACTATGCATTTTTTAATTTCCTGCTGTTAAGCAATATTGTGTGGAGCATTAATAATGTACTGGGTTGTACAGACGTGAAATCAATCAGAGAAGTCTGTAGTTAGCATTCATGATAAACTTATGATACTACAGTACTAGTGGATTCTTAGTCTTCTACAGTATGTGGAAAATGGAAAATACACTTGTTTCCGAAAGATCTACATCTGTTTCACTCATATGTTTCATATCATTAGAGTATTATTTATATATACAAATTATAAAAATATGGTAATACCTAGTAAACAATCATTTGGTTAAAAATTATTGCCTTAATTTGTCCAACTCTAATTTTATTTTGACACAAAAATAATGTAGTGATTAATCAGCAAACACCACCAGAGCTCTTTTACAAGAAGTAACAATAAACTAATAATGCTACCTTTCAATCAACATTGTCTCAAATTGAAGAATGTGAAAGGTGACCTTATCAAACTGTCTGTTACAAAACATTCGTCAATTCTGTAACTTAAGTTTTAATCAAATCATGCTGATACAGACCTTTCCATATTCTCAAGAACAAGATGACATTAACAACTGTCCCCACAGACAAAAATCACATATGTATGCATCTTTCTAAGGCTAGAAGTTTTTCAATGGAGATTGCTGAGTTTCATGGAAAGGATTCAATCTTATCTAGAAACAATTAAAGGGCAGGATAAACTAAACTTCTCCCCTATTGCATGTTATATCTAATCTCTTCTCAAATCAGATATTTATCAGGAATATTAACTGCTTTGTTTCTGTATAAAATTTGTATTCACTTGCAGTTTGGACCCTTCTCCACTATATCCCCAAATGTAAAATACAAAACCCTTAAGTGGAATATTTAAACTACCGTCAAAAGTCAGAGATGTGACAACCCTCCTGGCAGGAATTTCTCATTACTGAGAATCCTAAAATGGTCTTTGAAAGCTCTTGAAACACCGTGTGGTGTTGCGAGCAGCAATCGAACCGTTTAGTAATTGACCACAATGTTAAAGTTATTATTCAGGCATATTTACCTGAATATACGTATGTTATCAAACTAACTTCTGAGTTGGATAGGAACATGATTGATCTAGAGAATATGCAAATATTTTACAATAGAGGACTAGTATTGTTTGATACAGGTGGCGAGGCCTACATTGGAATGAAGATCTAAATGGTTTCGCACCTCTGGACATAACATCAGTGTCCCATACTCCATAGCCTACAGTAGTTGCTAAAGGGTGGGTGTCTGAATGCATTGTGGGAGGCCGTTGGAATCCCTGTGGAGGCTGGAAGTTTCTTCACAATGATATATCTTCCAACTCATTTTCATATGAAATGTATTTCTATAGAATATATTATTTAGGTTTATCACAGACATTTTACCTCAGCCATGTAGAGTACAGTAGTGTTTTATCACAACAACAAGAGCCATTTTAAGAAAAAAGAGCAGTTCTTAAAATTCTCTGTTTTGAACTCAAAGTACTGGTAATGTAGATCATGTTTTGCCTAAAAAGATATGCTATTACTAGGATTTAACACACTTGAAACTACAGCTTGCATGAAATTGGTAATTGCATTTTATGGATATTATGTACACAACTATATGGCTGTGAAGAGCTATATTTGTGAGCTAAAAGCAACAGCTTATCTAAGAGCTCATGAAGGGCTGTGTTTTAAAGGCTAAAAGACATGTTAATAGTGTCAATACTATAGTCTATTAGTAAGGAGATACAGTATGTATATATACAGTATATAATACTGTTACATACACCCATTACATTTATACCATCGTCACTAAAACTAGGTCAATGCAGATGAGATGTCCTCATTCTTCAAATAACAAGACACTGAAAGCTAGTTAAAGAATTATATTTTTCTGTATAGTGATTTCTAACTGACAGCTATCCTCCCACAAAGACGCAGAGATGTACAGTATGCTTCATTAAGAATTCTACAGACTTATGAGAAGTTAACTGCTCTGTGGTAGTTTCCTAGAGTTTCATTCCATGCATACTAGGCACTCCATTTACATTGATCAGATAAATAAACACAATTAACTTTGGTCTTGATCAATAATACCTTGAAACTGGCCCTAAATATGCTAGAAAGATGAACATAATGGTCACAGTCTGACACACATTTTACAGGTTTTTGCATCTTCAATCTGCAGTCTGCTCGCAAATGATGACAATCGTGAGCACACCTTGATTTATGCAATACATTATTGACATTTCCAATTGTGGGCATTACATGGGCACTAGTTGGACTTTTCAGGGCAACAGGGGAAATATGCACGACATTATGGACATTTCCAATTGTGGGCATTACTGGGCACTAGTTGGGCTGTTGAGGGCAACAGGGGAAATTAGGAATACTAAAATTGCATTGTTTCATATGTAGAAAGATCTTTGTATGCAGTCCACATAACTCACCTGTTGAATGAGAAACTTGTGTACATAATGTAAATTAATCACAGCTTGTTTTTGTTTCCAACACAATGTCTTCTTGCATATCATTTCCAGATTCTTTAATTGTTTATAAAGGAGTTGTTTGTATTTGGTCACTATTTATTGGTAAAATTTCCCAAACCTAATTGTAAGGTATTACTCAGTACTCAAAATATGATACAACTTAGCCAGATCTTTAACGGTGTTTATTTCCTAACAAGGTCACTTATTAAAATTAGGTCATAGTTCAATTCTAAAGTTTTTCTGCCAGACACATTTTCATGCTATTTTTTATCATACTTCATCAGAAAACTAAATGTGAATTGCTTCTTCACACTGATGGAGCTTTCTTTCATGTTTGAAATGAAACAGCAGCACAAGCTAAATTAGTAAGCTCTCTTGTTACAGATGGATTAAATAAGAACTGAATAATCACAAAGTAGCTCGATATCCAAAAACTTATTGGTTTTAAAGCAAGTTTAAATATCTTCTCAATATATCTTGCTTGAAGATTACTCATACACAAAAACAAACATATATACGTCACTTCTGTATATAAGATTCACCTCTCACTTCAAAGTTCTTACAATAAATAGTCTTAAAGCAGCAATTTGCGTTGATTCTCGAGATTTTCCAATACTAGGATACTATACCAATGACGTAAACTAAGCTAACTGTAAAGTTTCAACTCAAACTATTCCCGAAAAGTGCCAAAAATATGACATTTTCTGGTTTTCGTATTTTGAAACTTTGACTTCGATAGACTCCTCCCACTTATAGGAACCTTGTGAATATGTATAACGGACAAGGTACTTTGAATAGCAAGGTAAACAGTAAACAAAAATCAGCTGAGGAGATGTACGTACTGCGCGAAGGGACGGTTACGCCATATCTCATTGCATACGATGCCCTAAAAACCCAAGAAAATTCGTCGCTCAACGAAAATGAAACAGCAAGGATACATAAGAGAGAACTCGATCGGTACGTAACATTCGCGAGAACGATATTGTATCACTCTACTCGGGGTTACATAGGCTAGTTACTGTAGTACAATCAGACCTATTAGTGTGTGACTTACACTGGTTAGGCCTGAATAACGTTATGTACACGCTGTGCATAGTGCACTAAAAGCAATGTAGCTATGAGTGTAGCGCAATGGGGGCCGTTAGTTTCCGGACCCGTTAGTTTTCTCTCTTGAAAAACCTTAGTTTCCTCCTCTAACAACAGAGAAAAAAACGTTTTTCAGGAGAGGAAAGTAACGTTTCTCATAAGGGAATGCAATAAGGCATATTGGCTAGATGTAATACCGCATACCGACGCCGAGGGATTACCATGCCAATGAATGAGTCTATTTTTAGCGCCAAGTCATACATAAACATCTCTTCACTGATTGGTTGAATTTGAATAGGCGGTTTTGTAGAGCTGCATGTGATAAATACTAAATGATTCGATGTGTCAGGGAGACACTTATCTCAGAATCATATAAAAGCCTTAATTACTTGCTAATTAACGTTCGCTGTGGGGAAAAAGTATGAGAAAGTCTTAGTTTTGTCTTTTGTGATTGTATTATGATAAAAACTTGATAGACACGGAAAAATTTAGGAAAAACGGCGACTCAACGCAAAATGCTGCTTTAAATATATGTACTTATTAAGTGCAATACATACCATGTTGTTGTAAGCTGTAAGCCAGGGGCCCAGGTCTCAATGTTTCAATCTCTAAAGCCAAAGTTGCTATTGTTGGTAATATCCTTCTAAAAAAGTTCTCTTTTTCATCATGTGATGCATCATGTTCTAAAAAATTTATCAAACCTCCAAAATAAAATTCAGTAGCCGTAGAGGATAAATATCTTGGCCTTTTGCGGTCCTCTTCTGCAATTTCTTGAAGTTGTTTCAAGATCAGCTCTAACTCCTTAATGTCTGTTGGGTGGAGATACTTGAGTTTCTCTATACTGGTAGTAAGTTTATTCCAATTAGGTTGATCGCAGGGTAGACACACTTCCACACGTCTCTTTGTTATCGGTTCCATATTGCGTAATACTCTTAATTACAACGTTAACTGTGGACCTTTGCTTCCATGGTTGTTCTATCAGAGAAGAAAAAGTGAGTGGTTTACCCATATTTAACTAAATAACATTTTTATAGCATCATAAGCAATGGTATTGTAACTACAAAATGGCACAGTAGCAACATTGCCACATACGCAATGACACTGTCACTGTTGTTAGCACAACTACAGAAGCAGAGAGTAGACGTAGCACAATACTCGTAAAAGGCATTGAAACTATAGTAGTATTCAGGAACCAATGTTAATAGAGCTCTGTTTACACAGACCTTGTCCTCAATCTGGTGTTTGAAACCCACCTATGAAACGTCCCTCCCCCCTTCCCTCCCCCACAAAGGAGTAATTTCAATGTTTACTGCCTTTCCACTTGCTTTCCCTCCAAAATTCAATGTCCCTAAATATGTGCCACCTCCCACCCTCTCCTCCTGTTCCACACCAAAGAGATTGCTTGCATCTAAACAACAATATATAATAAGCAGTATGCTTCTGCACAGCTTTTACAAGCTGCACAGGTTAAGGCCATGGATCACTGTTGCTTATAATTATGGTGCTTTTTCCCTTCTCAAAGCATGTTTTGCATTGGCTAACAATTTTTACTAAAAAGGGACTTATTCAAAAGGTTATTGCAACAGATAAAACTATGGCACTAAGTTAATAACATTAAAATTTATCAGCATCAACTCAAAATACTGCCGTGGAATTTGGAATCCCCTCATATCTGACCTGTGAATACACAATTATGCAAATTATATCATAACTGCTGTCATCACCTTCCTGTATAACACTTATAGGTTAAGTTAAATATTTAAACTGGCAGGTGAACCAACTCAAGGAACAATTCAGACTCACATGTGGTGTACATACCAGCAATGAAGTTATGCAATAGTAGTTTCTAATAAAATGCTGAAATAAAATATTAAAAAAACATTTGGCTGCGTTCAGCTATTGCTTTATTTGCACTTGTGTAGCTATTGGTCTTATTTTGAACATTTTCTATGCAGTATATACCTCGTGTATTCTTTGCTAAAAAAGTTAAATCACATATCATATGCAATATACTATGAGTCATCAATTCTGCAGAACTTTATACTGTCTTACTGTAGGTTAAAGTCAACACACTAAGGAGAATACAAATTTTATGTGGTAATCTAGGTCTGAAAACAACATGGCTGTTTACAGTTGGATCACATGTGATAATGGAAATGTTTTGTTGTTAATCAAGTACAGGCGCGTAGCCAAGGGGGGGGAGAAGGGGGCAGCCGCCCCCCCCCCCTTGAGCATATTTTAAAAAAAATTTTTTAATGTTTTTATGATATCGATAGTAATTTCAAAAGAGAAAATGCTAAGATGCAACTTGCAAGGCCTGGGAAGTGCCATTTCCAGCGATCTGGGAGGCATTTTCAGCCAAAATTTTCTTGTACGCTTCGCGCCAACTCATGGTGGCGCTACGCTTAGATAGTATGCAATGCCGTATCTACGGCTCTGAAAATTTTTCTACATCCCCCCCCCCCCCTGGCAAATTCCTGGCTACGCGCCTGATCAAGTACTGAAACTACATATTTTTCTTGGTCTGACAATTTTACCTTTCAGAAATTTAAAACAATATTTTAGATTCAACATTTCCAAATTCCATCTCCATTACAGAATATAAACATTGTTATAAACAATGAAAAACATTAAAAAAATTGAAGCAAATATGGCTCAATTATGTCATATTTAGACTTGATCAAGTCTTCTGCCTCCTGTTTGAAGAAAAATCAAATAAGTCTCCCAAAAGGGATAACATTTGCCTAGAAGCTGTTTTGGGACATTGTTCATGACAGTTAAATCTCTATCTACTGTACTTTAACTTCAAGACAGGAATTTCAGAGGTAGGGAGGTCAGTTAGTTGACAGGTATGTACAGATCTACTTAAATGTCATTTTACCACAACTTTGGCACCACCTGTGCATGATCTGATGTTAGATCTGAAATTGATTACCTAAATTCTTGGTATGAAATAAACATGGGTCAAGAAGACTTAGACCCCTCCATGAGTCTCACTTAAGATTATAACATCAGACAAGCCTCCTATAACCATACATACCATACGTTAAAGATAATCTAAATATAATGTTAAATAATTTATAATTTATAATTTAGGAAAATACCAAGCAGGTACTAGTGCAACAAAATCACAATGTGTTTAGGTCAACCTGAAGTTGATTGTACTTGTATATCTATATTTTCCACAAAGCACATGTACAATTAATACAAAAGAAGTTGATGGTATCATAAAATCAATAAATAACAATATTGCACAAAGGTTTTCGATCTGAACATAGTGGAGGAGAATTGAATAAAAAGTTAAACTATCAATCCCATCAAATGAAAACAGACATTGCGATATTTGAAATTCAAATAAATGCTTGTATCATTTTCTGAATGGTTAACAAGAAATGACAGAAGGATGAGAATACAGTTTCAAAATGAAATGATGAAATTGGAAAGCTACTGCCTGATGGTCCCTATGTCTACATATTTCAAAAAGGTCTGTATGCCATAAATAAACCAATGGACTACCTAGGTTCTTATTGCAAAGAAAATGTATTACTTCAAACTCTGATGAATGACTGAGCAATGGTGTGCACAGAAATTAGTTAAGCAAAGCTCTGAGGAAATTACTTCTCTAAGCTGATATGATAGTTGTTTACTATTTGCCAGTTTGGATGAGCTGGATACATAGCCAGCCCGACTCTTTATCTGTTTTTGTAAGTTTCTATAGGTAGTCTTGATTAAAATACTCAGTTCAAATATTTAAGCTAAAAGGAAGCTTCATTAAACAAAAATGATCCAAAATACAAAGTATTTCATGCTCATCCCCTTGTATAATTCACACAGTGAGACACAGGTCTGTTTATTGCTTGGTCAACTTAGGCTACTAAGTACTATACTCATCATTCAACCCTCCCCACCCCCCCCCCCCCCCGCCCTCCTCTTTTGATCAACTCTACGAACGGAATAAGGTTGTTTTATGTGGTGATTGATTCTGATTCCTTGCCGTAGATTAGTTAAACTTAGTTGGAAGAAACAAAAATACAATCCTGACACAGGGACACTATGTCCAACCTATTACAATACATTGACTTAAGTCTAAGGTAAGTTAACATTTTCCCTGCAGTTTCTGAAACGATCTCATAATCAATTGAAAATCCGTTGGAACCCAAACATTGGCGAGGTTGTGGAACATCAGACTACTGCATGGATGTGATAAATTCTTTCAGTTAGTCTAGGCCTAAGTCTGGTAATATAAATTAGGAAATACTTACTATTTCCACTTAACCACTCCACTTAAATAATTACAAGTCTTCAATTTTAACGTGTGTTATTTTATCTTCACCTAGCCCATATGTTAACCTATTTTAACCTTATGGGCTTATGTAATGTAATTGAATACTGTTAGTGTCAATACTAGGTCTAGGCTACTGAGGGGCACATGGAGGCTAAAATTGCCTAGGACTAGGGTAGGCCTAACAACATTAGTAAATGGCCTAGGCTACTGCTGTGATAGTATTATAAGTTAGGCCTACTCCTATGTTAGGGTAATATTTAATGAAGAGCAACGCAGCCAATTTTTTGTTGACGGAAACAGGACCCAATATGTTGACAAAATGTGACACTACTTTGGAGACAATAATAAGGCCTAATTACTTGCCCTATTGCCTAGGCTACCATTTAAACTAGCTTCTAACGTTAGGCTACCATACCAAGTTAAAGTTAAAAGTTAAACATGGCAAGAACTTTACAATTAACGTTAGGCCTAACAAAATGAAAACTGATAAAAATGGAAAATGGAAACTCCGTTACCGATGCTCCCGTTAAAATCGTTTTCCGTCAATATAGCCTTGTAAATTGGGTGGGCACTTCATACAGTTGCACTTCAAATGATTTTATTTTCGCAGAATAGATAACCGAAGACTACCTCATATGAGTGCTGCAAGTGTAATGTTGAATTTAAGCACACGGACACACGGCTACGATTCTACATACAGTAGTCGTGACGAGTATCAGGAATCAGCTGTTAGGTGCTTTTTGATCCATGTGAAGCTTTGAGTCTTGTGTGCATGAAACACTGATCGTGCACGCATAATTCATTTGTATGTAGCGGCAAAAAATACCTGGATATAGAGTTCAGCCCACTTCGTATTGTGCATCGAACTTTACCAAGACTGATCCAGCAAAGGAATACGTTTGTAAATTCCTTTCAAGAAAAGTTACCCAAGACAGAGCCTGTGCACGAAAGCCAAATAACTTGGTCCACTCTTTGTAAATAATGTGTAGGGAATTTACATGCACAAGGGCGATTGGTGCTCTTCGGTTCCTGATGAATGTTATTTCCGATTGTGACAAGTTGCATGTCGCAATACATCCTCGAAACTAGAGAATTCGTGAAAGTTTTGAAAAGAAAGTAGACCCATATTTATCACTCACCCGGCCACCCCAGCCCCAAGCAACCACACTTTTGAATGGAGGCACATAATACTAGTAGTTTACCTTTTTTCAGTAAGCGATGGTCAACTATTATTCCCTTCCACCTACAACCCTCTACAGGGGCGTATCCAGGATTTTCCACTAGGGGG
>KN888514.1:0-14724 GCA_000934455.1 Apostichopus parvimensis | reverse complement strand
ATACAGTAATCTGTATTGATCAGCTTTATAATTAGTTTCATGAAAGTACCCTTAAATCATGATGAACTGAACGCAGTTGGATTCACAATGTTTACTGCATAGTGAGTTTATGACTGACAAACTCATCGAGCTGCATTTGTAGAATTTAGGTATAGCTTGTGCAGTCAGTATTGTTTCTGAATGGGTCTATCCGGAATGGTGATGCAGGTTTTCTCTAGGAGCCTCATTAGGGGGCGTGCATAGCTAACTGTGCAAGAGTGTTAGGCTCAGTACATGTACAGTAGGCTGCTTAGATTTGAGTGTTTGTATTTAAGTACATCCATGCATAGGCGAGACAGGTTTACTGTGAGTACTTGGATGGTCATTTGTAAATTATACCCAAACAGGCAAGTTTTGGGGTTGCTGTTTGTGAATTAAGTAGTTTAATAGTAGTACTAGCTATTTCATCAGAGCTATGTACTGCAGTCTAAAGAACTAGGATAATGATTTACTGTGAGTATGTGGGTATACATAAATACCTTAAACGGAAATTTATAAAAAAAACCTGTGGCACAAGTTCCAAAATCACAGATGAAAGCACTTGGTTTTATAGGTCTGTGAAATCAAAGACACAGCTTGCCACTGTGTGTGTTCTTTCATAATCTTGGGGCGCTCAAATAGGTTGCCACAAAGGTTTTTTATTAACTTGCTTAAAGTGTACAAGTCAGTATATTTACTGTAGGCCTATATGTACCCTACCTATTAGATCTGTATGCAACCACAGTGTGCTGGACATATCATGTCACTTTAAAGAGTCTAATCGCTTTAATGATCAAATATATCTCAAGAGTAAACATTAAATTATGTATTTAATGTTTACCCTATAGGTGCTCGAGAAATGTCATGATGCTATACAGTTGATAACATTTGGTTGTTAATTAGTGTTTACAATAAGTGTGACATTGACTTTGTAGTCTATATCAGCACTTTTGTTTGTCTTAGAAATAACTCTGGCCCAATTGGGTATTTAAAAATGGTGACACACATGTCTGCAGTCAAGATCTATAAGTGTAGAAATGCACTTGCAAGTAAGCACTGTGGTTGTGAGGCCTCATCGAGCTGTGCGAGGCACATATTATGCTACCATCCCTACACTATGCAAGTTACTGTGAGATGAATTATACAGACCTCTCAGTCCTGGTGACAAGCTTACTGATTTATCCTGTACTACATATAAGACTAACTTTAATATTTCCACTTTAAACTCATCCTGAAATGAAACTGGACTACTCTTGCAAGCTTATTAGCCATTGTGAATAGAAACTTGAAGTACCAGTTTGCCTACTTTTTATATTGAGTTTACAGACTAAGTATGACAATTCAATGCAAAATGCAACTCTGAGGTTTCAAGTTGACGATATGTCCGTAAAATGTAATGTAAAAATATCTTTGAAATGCTAGTTAGACAGGTTTCGAGTTGACATTATGTCCATAAAACAATAATTAACAATACAGATTGTTTAAAGGATATTAGCATTGTATAATTATTGTTTCCCTCATTAACGCTAACCATGTTTTCAGAAATTAGTATCACTTTTAATTTGAGTATTAAAGTTAATGTACACTTATATGATAAGTTTGTAAGGCAGTGCCATATTTTACCAAGTGTAGTACTCAGTAAGTAATGTAACTGTGACTGAACATTGCTTCAGAAAAAATGCCAATGTTACATTAATTTAACATGAATTGCCAGGATGAAACATAACATGTTACTTGGCTGCAGTTGTTGTATACACTGACAGCTCGCCAAACCACAAGAGATCGATTCATGCATATTTTAGTGTACTGTACTTTACGTTACATTCATGTGCCGTGTGCCGTGGAATACTAGCTACATTAGGTATGCACACGTAGCTGTACTACATATTCTTCCATTTTTCTTCCCCCCCCCCCCCCCCCCCCCTTTCCTAATTTCTTATATCACATCATACATTACATCAATAATTAATGTGACAATTGCTCTTATTTTTGAAGTCTTAAATATAAATTTTTTAACCTGTTTTTCAATATGAAGCTGCTACTGTATGCTACCTGTATTTTTTACTTCACCCCTTTAAGAAAGAACTAAAGAAAAGTAAATTGTGTATGTTTACTGGCCCTAAATGAGTTTACAATACAGCAAAATGATGTTAGGCCTCATCTAGTTTCTGAGGTCTCATTAACCTACTACGTATGCAAACCTATCTACCGTAGCCTAATAAAGTGCTGCCAGTAACATTCCTACAATTCGAATAGAAACCAAAACTACAGTTAGGCCCATAGATGTTACAATTTATGTTGTTTTTGTTTTTTTAAAACGAAAAGGTCTATAATTTAGAAAGTAGACGCCCATATTCCAGAGCTAAGTATGTAAACTTATTATGTATTTGTGAGGTGTACAATATGTATATAGTGAAACATTGTGTGAATTGCATTTTAAATGAACTCTGGGAATAATTGTTAAAACTATTGTAGATACACTATAATATATTGTTAGTTTTGTTTTCTTTGATCACTGGCTTTGTACAGTATGTATGTGGCATCAGTTCTCAGTGCTAGTGTAATTGAGCATAGATAGTCCTGATTCAACTCCACTGAAGTGTAAGGTTCAGTCAAGTTTGAGCTCAATGACAGTATACTATATAGAGCAGATGTGTTCAATGGTAGTATATGGTAGTACTGTAGGGTACTATAGGCAGGTTAGGCAGGAAGGTGTATTATTTGATGTAAGGGTACTACATGGGAACAAACGCTTACTGTACCTGGGAGCGTTGTGGTCAAGTGGTTATAAGACAGTGGACTTGGGATCTAAGGATTGCAGGTTCGAGTCCTGGCCAGATCATTGCGTTGTGGTCAAGTGTTTACATCAGGCAGTGGACTTGTGATCTAAGGATTGCAGGTTCAAGTCCTGGCCAGATCATTGCGGTGTGACCTTTAGCAAGGCACTTTATCTCCATTGCCTCTCTTCACACAGGTGTATAAATGGGGACCTGCTAGGTACCTTGTAAATATAGCTGTGTGTGCCAGTTTGTGGCTGCACCCTATAGGAAGTCAGTCAGTGGGGGACTGGGGGACATGTGGGTGGATGTGGTGCACTGTGGTGCCCCAGGAGAGATTGATTGAATTGTGCACACTTTGGTGTGTGGGTGTGACAAGTTACCAATGACCAGGGCTTAAGTTGTAAAGTCATGTGAGGGGGCCTTGACCTCAAACAAGACTAAACTTAAATTTTTACCTAAGTACTACTGATATTAATGAAGGGAATCATTTATCCAGTATCTCATCGCGACATGCTTTGCAAAATGGGCAAATTAAATTACATACACAAAATTTGATCACTAATTTATTCCTCTGTTGTACTTGTATATACATGTACAAATCAAATCTACAGTATGAAATGTTTCCCGAGAGGACCTGAGGGCCGTTTTGAAGAACTTAGCATGCATAGACTCTTGTCTGTATGTGTGACCTGATTCATTCACTTTGGCTTTGAGTGTACAACGTTTCTGTATGCTGCCATGTTGGAGGAATCTAACCGTAATAGCAATTACCGACTGCGCTCTGCATTATAGTGACTGGCGACTTTGCAATCCCCTGTTCCCGTCACAATTTTGCAAGGTCGGTAAGAGTGACTCCTTAGTTTTCCCTTTCGGGAAACCAAACAATGAAAGTTTACTAATTAATGGAAAAGAAACAGTGGTTGAATTTACTTGATTTTAAAAGACATATACTGTATGTGCAGGATATTGACTAACAGCTCGGATAAAGTCCTTGTACTGTATACACACAGCTGCACAGTATATCTTACAGCATCCTGTACATGTACCATCATACATACATACTGTACATGTATGCATACATAGTTACAGTACCTGCCCTGTATCATGAGCTGATATTTGTGAAATTAATGAGCCTTTGATTTGTGCATTAACCATTATTTTTCAACAAACAATTTCAGGAAGGGCATAAATTGCCTGTGTCAACATCCAGTTTGATATTTTTGCCTTGTGACTTAGAAACAGAACGAAAGCAGTTCGATCGAATGAATGAATTAATGCAAATCTAAGATCTATTTAGACTGGAGTACGTGTGCGTGTACGTGTACATACTTATGAGTACTTTCTCGTTAAAATATCACCCACAGGATATGTTCCACTTTAGCTGAACTTTTGTAACCGATATCGACTAACATGACTGTACATGCATTCATAAATAATTAAGCTTAAATAATAATTAATAAAAATAGTTAAACAGGTGTTTCAACATTACATGTATTAAATTCCTGCATTGATGTGTAGTGTTTTTGTGGAGGTCAGAGGTTATTTTAGGTCAGCAGCCTAGGTCAATGTCTTAACACTTTTGTAAACAAAATATACTTAACAAAAAGAAAATTGTTGGATGCATCTTAAATAATTGACAATTGTGTGTGTGCCAGTCACCCTCTCCTTTTGTATTCATGACCATAAAACCCTGTGTATCTGTGTATATATATCTTGGAAAGGAAAATAGAGCTCTTCAAAACTAACTTCTTGCTACAGATTTTGAATGGGATCATCACACACAACATATGTACTGTGACTATGGGCAAATTGGGTACTGTGTCGGTAGTACATTAAATAAATCATTGGCACTCATTGTAAAAAAAAAAAAAAAAAAATTGAAATGAAAATGTCACTAAGTTACACTTTGTTACTTCCATATGAGGAAGTTAACATTTGAGCCATTTAAATTGAACTGTATGGAATACTTTGTAGGGGGCGTATTTATTTAAATGGAGCAGATTATTAATCTAGGTGATGGAATTTAAATCTTTGGTGGGTGTAAATATATACTAGTTATCTACTTAGGCTGCTGTTCATGGCCAATGGCTTGTATATATATATCGTGTAGACCTATTATCTTTCACCTTTGTTTGCACAATATTCTAAAGATAACCCTGTAAATCACCTCCTACAATTAATCAAATAAGGTGTGGGTGTAGCTCACCCACTTAGGGTACAGATAAAGTCACTGTGGAAATTTCAGTATCCAAATTTTTCTATAGATGTTCAGATTAATAAGACCAAAAGTAACCTGACCTAGTATCCTCACTGAGCACCCTTTTGCAAATTTATTTGCCAAGTTTATCCAATATCTGGTGAGGTTAAGATTACAATAAGCTGACATCTTAAGAGAGGCTACTGTATTGTGTTTTTATACATGTACACAGATAGTTTTATACAGTTTATGGGTATAATAATTAATATTTAACTGACTCACACTACTAACATTCAAGACACTTTCATGTTCATTATTGTAAAGCAACATGCAAGCTAGTTCGAGTAACTTATCGGAAATGTTTCAAAATTCGTTGGCATATTTGCCCCAGTGTTAATTGAAATAAAATAGGTGTCTATCTCCAAGCAGATGCAGTATGTGATTATTTTTAATTATATAGTCATTCTTGAATCTGAATGGGACCATTTTACTTAATTTTACTAAATTTTCCATTTTACTTTTAAAAATCAAACATTAATGTAGCATCAAAGGTTTTTATCAATAAGATTTTAAAACTGAAAATTTGCTCCTTCTTACATGTCTCCCCATTACCTTAGCACTGTCGTTCTACAGCGGGGGAGATGTGTAAGCTGGTAAATATCCAAACCAGTAAGTTTTAGAATTTACAGTACGGTTACTTTGAGCTTTCTCCATTTTGGTAGCAATTAATTTTGGCACAGAATTGGTCACATTCTTCTCATTTACATATGAGGACATGCTGAATGTAGTTTATCTGCAAAGCTGCCTCTAAATTCTACCGTGGTTATGTAAGTACATTAATCTGTTATCCAAGTTAACAATTTTACCTAAAGTTAACAGAAACGTTAAGTCCTGTTGCTCTGTCCATTATAAGCTTCACTTCACAGTTCACACAATTATGTTCGATCAACGCTTTATACAGTAAGTGTACATACTTCAATGGGGATCTATCTATCTCTATATAGATTGCTCCACAAGTGACTGTACCTAAGTTCGACATGGATGTAACACAATCCATGTCAACAAGATTTAATTGATGTATCAAAGGTAATATTATCAGGTATATCCTGATTAAATTACAAGTCACCTGATCAAAACAAAAATGTATAATTTAATCCATTAATTTCCTCTGTAGAGATTTCCTGAAATGCATTAATACTTAGAACATTTATATACTTAACATTTAGTGCTATGACCTTCATGTGAACATGGAATTACGATGATCTGAATAAGCAAGATATTTACCTTGACATCTAGCTTACGTGTCTCTGCACGATTGGTGCATTCCAGTTATCCATTCTATATAGTTTATATATTCTACAAAAGTTGGTAACGTTCAGTTAACTTTATCACTGTACACCCTAGTACTGGCCTGCACTTGTCCAACTTCCAGATTTAATTTTCTTTCCAACAATTACATTCTGATGGCCTACAAGTTCTGTAATTCCAGTACATATACACGTAATTTTTAATCCACAGTGAAGATTTTTCGTTTTTTTGTACGCTCTTGACTGTGGAAGTTTCTGAAGTCATCTCAAGTTTCTGAGAATTCTCAAGATTGCATTTCAAGCACCCTGGATTGAGTATATTATAAGCAGAAATTTAACTGTTGTTTGTGGACCTGAAATTTTCTAAACTCAGTTTAACCTAAATATATATTGGGATTCTGTTATATTCTCAAATGTATGTATGTAGTATTTACTGCGTGTCTCTCTTACCCGTCTCTACTCTACTATTGCACCTTACCATCTACCTAGCCTCATAACCGGTAACATGTCAGCACCTCCACCCCCTCCCCCACCACCACCCCCCTTGACCCTCCCTCCTCTGGGTCATGGATGGATTTAGATAATGTTCAGATACATATGTGTACTGTATAGGATATCAGGGCAGGGTCTAAATTTGCTCTCTGATGGGATATAATTGTGTGGATAATGATGACAGCCTTAATTAAGGTCAGATTTGTATTTTGTATTGTATTTTGCATTTTTTAGATCCTCCTGCAAGCAGGAACTCACGAAGAAGCCTCATTGGCTTGACAAAGCCGCAAGCTGACCGAAGTCAGTCTCTTACATTCATATTTAACGTCCATGATTATGAATTGTTAATTGTCAACAACTCCGGTAACTGGATGACAAACATTAATCTGGGAGTGACTCGAACCGGGAACCTTATGAGTGAAGGTGATTGAGGGACCTTATGATTGAAGGGGACCTTATGATTTAAAGGTCAGGTCAGGGTATAGTGTATGCACAACCAAAGTTCTGCCGTAGCTCTGCATGATAAAGTGCATATATACACTTTTAAGGTGTTGTAAATTACCTTGCATTGGACAATAAAATGTGTGTATACCTCTTTATTAGTGTACTGTAGATGTGTAGAGACAGATCTCCGTATATGTCCAGTAATTATCCTTATAGCCCTGAAGTCTGGAGTTCAAGACAAATATGCTTTTCAGTTGTTTACATATTTGTCTTGGTGATTACTGGACTGTGGGTGCGGCAAATTGTACATAATATATTTACTTCACTCCTCACTAGATACCTGTCTTCATTCTACTTATACACTTAATCTACCTAGCCTACAACAGTTAGTAGCACTGCCCCCCAGCGAGTGTGGTTGAGTTTCGTGGGCAATTAACTAAGTACATGGATAATTTATGATAAATGGTAAAATAATGAATATATTGGACAAAATTAAAATCAATCACTGTCGGAAGATTGAACAGATAATAGCTTCCTGCCCCTGCAGCACTCGTTTGTGATCAAGATAAGCAAATTAGGAGAATTAGTGTGACCCCTGACCTCCACTTAGGGTTACCCCTTACCTCCATCAAGTCCCTACTCATGCTCTTAGTACTGTAGGTATTTAACAAGGAGGTGAGCAAGTGCCTACATGTTTTATGTGGATTGGGTTGGGACGGGTTACAGGCTGATGTGTATTGCACATCATTTGTACATGTACAGTGAGTGCCTTAGAATGCTTACTGTATTTTTTTGAGAATATATGTAAAGCAGTGGCAAAGAGCATTTGAAGATCTACATCCCTCCTTGCTAACCTGTCTCCCCCACAAGCCTAGCACTCTCATTCTACCGTGCCTAGAATGAACTGGTATCCTTTTAGCACTATGTCCGGACATGTTCCATGGCTATAGGACAGGATGCAAATCCAGTGACCTCTGGGTTACAAACCCAGTGCTCTATCAACTGAGCTATCCAACACTTAGTTGTTTTGATCCCTATATACGAGGAATAAGTTAGTGTTAAGCATTTTTGAAGGTTCTGAAGTTTGACATGTAAAATAATATGTGGTTCACTTGAAGCAAAAAAAAAAAAGCTGAAACATCTTTCCACTCGTGCAGCAACTTGACCACTTTGCATCCATGTAGCATTTTGTGATATCTATGTGATACTGGAAAAATTATTCTCTGCTCTATAGCCATTTCTTTGCTGGCAGCACCACTCAGAAGCCACAGTAGGTCTTGCATACCCTGTCACCAGAGATTACAAACCAGTTTCATTCAATACAACCCAGAAAGCAGTGCTCAGCTGGGATGAGATTTTAAGAGAAATTCAGCTTTTCGATATTATAATTAAACATAAAATTAATTCGCCTGAACCAAAAACTTGAGGTGGGAAAGTTTTTACAATGGAAAAGAGCAGAGAAATTTATGTCCAGAACAGGATTTCAACGAGTGACTTTGAGTGACAAGCTTCTGGGCTTTTCACTGGTCTAAAATCTCCCAGCCAGTTTTTCATGATTCCTTTATAATACAGCAAGTATTATGTTTGTCTCGTTTCAGCAGAAGTTAAACTCCTGTATTTTACGGTAGTTCTAGTTACTGTACCTGCACAGTTTCCTCTCTATGTTTCCTGTACCTGGTTTCCCTTTCACTTCCTCCTAGCTTCCATGCGCAACTTAATCGATTTAGTTTTGTTATGTTAGCATGTATCGACATTTACAGTTGTGCAATGTCATGCATGCATTTCATGTGTGATCATGTAATTGTGTTCACTGGGACTGCGTATTAACTTCTCTCCTCGCTTACCTGTCTCCCCACAACCTTAGCACTCTCGTTCTACTGTGCCTAGAATGAACTGGTAGCCATTTAACACTGTGCCCTTACTTCTCAGTCTACACTCCAAAGTGCCAGCATCGTACTGGGACTGAGTATATATGTACTATATATTTACTTCGCTCCTCGCTTACATATCTCCCCACAACCATTTGCACTTTGTTCTACTGTGCCAAGAATGAACTGGTATTCCTTTTAACACTTTGCGCCCTCTATGACTGGCCCCTCCAGTCAATGCCCTTTCTTTCTCATTCTACCCTCCAAATTGCCAGCATCGTACTGGGACTGAGTATATACTATATTAACTTCGCTCCTCGCTTACCTGTCTCCCCACAACCATAAGCACTCTTGTTCTACCGTGTCTACAATGCACTGGTAGGCTGGTAGCCATTTAACACTGTGCCCTTACTTCTCAGTCTACCATTCCAAAATGCCAGCATCATACTGGGACTGAGTATATGTATATATTTACTTACTGTTTCCCCACAACCATAAGCACTCTGGTTCTACCGTGCCTACAGAATGAACTGGTTAACCGTTTAACACTGCGCCCTTTTCATTCTACCTTCCAAAGTGCCAGCATCATACTGGGACTGATTCCATGTACAGTAGATCTATAATCTAGATACAGTACTAGCTATGCAGGGAAGCAGATAATTTGAAAAGATTTAGAACAAACTTCCAATTTATTTAAATGTGTACAAATAAAAAGAAAAGAAAACAGAAAAAAAACCCCCACTTCTGGGCAATTTTCTTCCAGGGTAGATTGTAGCGGGTTACAAGTAGTGATGGGTTGCTTTTGTGTGCACAAATTCCTAAAACTGTTACCAATCCAGTGTTGTTACTGGTCAAGGCAGCAGATAGCCAGAGAGTGAAATAAAAATGTTTAATATTTATATTTCTGAATCTACCATGCCCTGTAGCTCACTGCAGTCCAGTATAACTTTTAAAATTTGCACGTTCAATTGATTTTAAAAACTACTTCACCTGTAGTACGTATGCCTGCACCTCTGTACATGGTTTAATTCCTACTCTATTTTCCGTTCGGTTTTTTCCCCTTTTACTTCCCTTCTATTTTACAATTCCCGTCCCTTTTTTTTCGGTTAGATCATTTATATTGACATATTTTCCTTTCATGTATTCAGTTTGTGAATTCATTATATTTGCTGGGCCTGACAACCTTTAAACAACAATGAAAATATCACACCTGCTCCACTGTAGTAGAGCTCTCGACTGTTACATTTAAAAGTACCTGCACACTGAGAGTGATTATTACTTAACTTCCACCTCCCCCATATACTGTACTGTGTACAGACCAGTCTTACAGCTTTCTTACCTGTTACTATGTACATGTACTCATCTTTCCTGCTAGTTATAGAGTTCCCTATCTAGATCCATGCAAGATTGCATATACGTATATTAATTGTAAGTTGAGCATTCAACCAACCTTTTTGTAATAATGGTTTCAATAACTTCCAAGGCCATTGTAATCAACTGCTTTGTGATATTGCAAGCTATCTTACAAAAGTACAGAGCTGTGAAGAAAGCATATATTGTTCCTGTACATAGGAAAGGAAGGTTATATTATAAATTAGGGATTCATCACTTTGGGCTGTGATGTTGAGCTGTGTTGTCTTCATGCAATGGTCAGAATTGTAGGTCAGAGGCTGTGACTTGTTGTCAGGTGGCTTTGTGGTGAAGTGGGTGAGGCAATGGACTGGGGGTATAATGATTGCAGGTATGAGTCCTGGCTGGATCATTAGGTTGTTGTGTCCATGGGCAAGGCACTTAATCTTAAAATGGGTACTTGCGTGGTAGTGGATATATTGTTGCGTGAGTACGCCTGGCTTGTGGCTGCACCTACCCTATAGGAAGTCCCCCGGGCAGGTGACACGTAGATATGGTGCGCTGTAACTAACGCATGCCCATGTAAGGGATAGTTTGAATTGTGCACACTTTGGTATGTGGTCGTGACAAGTTTACCAATGACCAGCGCTGGTTAATTGTTTTGAAGTCGTGTGAGAGGGCCTTGGCCTTAAACAAGACTTTAAACCCACATCAAATTTATTAAACTTCATACTGAGTTAGATATATTGTGTAGCACTTGGTTGCTATAGCTAGTTCTTTTAGCGGTTGAGTCTCCTATACAAACCTAAAAATTGAATTTAATATTTCATACATAGAAACACTAGCTTGTGTTTCCCCCCAAATATCATGAAACATGGATGAAATTTCACAATTTTCAATATTCTGTATTAGATGAATCCATGGAATTTATGCTAAGTCTACACTGGCTGCAGATCGACTGCAGTATTGTTCATAAAATGATCATGTCTTTATGAAAAGGTCAGTTAGCATTGACCTCAAAGTGCAGTTATGATAAATTTGCTGAATGTTTTGAATAAACCCAAAGATAACACGTTTCTCTTGCACAAAACATATTTTTTGCAATATATTTCAGCTGCAGAACATTAAGTAAACATCTAAATTGCTTGCAAAAATTTAAACATGTATGCATAAAACATGAAATTATGTTATAGTTACTATATTTTAATCATTCTGGTACAAAAGTCAGCTCATCCTATACAAAAGGATTCAGAGGTTGATTGACGGGAACAGGAAACTGCCGATGACGTGTGCTATTCTTTAACCTTTGAAACATGATGATTAATATGGTTTTTAGTTCTATATATAACTGACTGTTCCAACTAAATTGAAATTGGATTTAGTCAAAACATATAGATGACAAAATTTCCGCAAGCTGGTACAAATTTTATGTTGCACGAAATATCAAATTTTTGCAAGATAGCACAAATTTCAGCTCAGTTTGCACGTTGGTTAGTTTTATGTCAAGGATGTGACCTGATAGCCTCTGCCCTATGAAAATGGGAAATAGTAGTAAACGCCATTCCTGGAATTTATTTTTCCCCCATAGCTCGTACCATGTACTTGGCTGTCATCATCACGTAGAGTCTGGCACAGAAAGGAAATATCAGATCTATTTATTTATTTTAGATTAAATACATAATTTACAGATGAATTCTCAGTGAATCGTAGGTAGGATGCAGTAATTGTATGATATATGGTCATTCCAAATAAATGACCTTTATCATACAGCATAATGTTTAAAAATACTGATTAAAGAGTCCATCATTATGTGAAGTTAACAAATGCTAAATATATCTAACAGGGCTGGAAATAAGGCTTGGTGAGGGCAAGGCCATTTGGCTTCTGTGACTTATAAATTTGGGAGGGCACCAAGTCCATCAAGTATGGCACCAAGGCCAAACATTATTTGGCAGTAGGGCACCAAGGGCAAAAACTTGTTGATAAACAGCCACTGAAACATCAGTATCAGCTTAACGTGATTTTATGAGTATGAAGCAGAAATCATTTACACATACTATTGGTTTGTTCAATTTACTTCGCTTAAAAATCCAATGTATTCCGGGCAAGTTCCGTACCATTTGGTATCCACTATGAAAACGTATGTGTAAACACTTTGGATGGTAGAATGAGAAGGAAGGGCAACGACCGGAGGAGCCGGTCGCTGAGGGTGCACAGTGTTAAAAGATTACCAGGGCATACTAGACACGGTAGAATGAGGTGCTAATGTTGTGGGGAGACTGACCAGTAAGCTCGTCACTCGTAAATATATAAACCAGTAAGTTTTATGATATCATCTATTTAACTCTGCTAATATGACGTTAAAATCCCTTAATATGCACAAACACCTGCATACATGACTCATAATTTGATATTATAATCTGATCTTTATCTCGTATGAATTTTATGAATCTACTTGGCATTGCATTCAAGTGAAAGGGGGCACAGGGGCCAAATTACGGCCAAGGAATTTGGGCACGACAGCCTTTGTGGTCTTTGATGGTAGGTGCTTTTGTAGAGCACTAAGGCCATCCTGAAAAACACGTCAGCCATGGCCTTCTTGGCCTTTGTTCATTTCCAGCCCTGTTCTAAGATGACCACAAAGTTTTAAACCTAATTTCGTATCTGTAATATATATATTACAGATGTTTTGACGTATCTGTAAAGTATTTTCATTCTTCTCTTACCTGTCTATTATCTTGAGCATTCCAATCAACATATAATTCTACTGAACACAAAGGTCCTCCCACTTGCCCCTTCTTTTGCGCTGTCCACCCTCCCCCCTGTGATTCAAAACTGGTTTCATATACACATGTATGCATGTACAGACTTGTGTATAAAGTAAACAGAGAGTCACAGTAAAGGTACTATATTGTTTCTAAATTATGATAAAAAACAAAGTACAGGAACCGTAAAACTGGCTGAATGCCAAACTTCCAACGCCATAGATTTATTACGGGCCTACGGTCAGTAGAGATGGAATTGCATGCGGATATGAAAATGTACATTAAAAAGGTAATATTTGGTCAAGTGTTGTTATTCAAAACTAAAGAGGAACTGAGTTTTATGTGAAACGGGAAATGGTGACATTTGAAATCTATACTAAAAGTGATCGACCCTTTTGCTTCTGATGCATGCTTTTGCAATGAAATTACATGTACTCGAGACCATAGCAGGGCTTAAAGGTAGAGTATATGGTCAATTCCATGATAAGGTCAACATCATACCAAAAAATTTAAAATCATTGTACATTAAAATTGTATAAGTTTCCAATAAATAGAATACTTGTAGTTACTAAAAAAAAAATTTTCACCCCCAAAAACTCATTTGTTTGATTATGGGGTCGGTAATAACAAATGGTTCCCGTAGTAACTAAATTATGAAAAATACAGTGAAATTTCATTTTGTGCAGATTTGTACATAGTAATCATAGTTATCATAAGTTTTTTGGACTAATAATATTTGCTATAGCATAGTGCTCACTTAATAGCTTCAATTTTTTTTCGACATCAAGTCATTAGGCAACAGTGGTGAATTGAAAACACCCTCGATTTACTGTCACGCGAGTCACAAAATTGACTGTTTTTGTTTTTTTTCTCCTTGCCTGCACAATAGTTTTACTCCAAATAATGAATATCAAGTCTTCACATAGATACCAACAGGATTACTGAATTTCCTTTTCAGAAGATATTCAAATTTTGCGGAAAATCACCCTTTACGAATGTCACGCGAGTCACGTCACGCGAGTCACGTCGATTCAAGATAGTGTTTCTACCTATTTACTGTGTGTTGGACTAATTATATTTGCTATAGCATAGTGCTCACTTAATAGCTTCAATTTGTATTCGACATCAAAGGCATTAGACAACAGTAGTGAATTGAAAACAGCCTCGATATATAACGCGAGTCACAAAATTGACTGTTTTCGGTTTTTTTTCTCCTTGCCTGCACAATAGTTTTACTCCAAATAATGAATATCAAGTCTTCACATAGATACCAAAAGGATTATTGAATTTTCCTTTTCAGAAGATATTCAAATTTTGTGGAAATCACCCTTTACGAATCTCACGCGAGTCACGTCACGCGAGTCACGTTAATTCAAGATAGTGTTTCTACCTATTTACTGTGTGAAAATTGCAGGGATGTTATAGTTTGATGAATGAATCACTGATTAAAGATATCATATATGCATTCCCCTTTAATTAGGCAACTTGAATAATATGGGCACA
>KN888513.1:62571-79765 GCA_000934455.1 Apostichopus parvimensis | reverse complement strand
TTTTTTTTCTTTTTTTTTTGGCAACTTTGGATTGCATGGATTTCAGAATTCCTTTGACAGTTTTCTCAAAAGTAATTATGCAGAATTTAAAAAAAAAACTTTGGATTTGTTCAACTTGTATTGATCTGTTGTAATTCAGAACTCTGTGCAAAGAACAAAAGGCAGGATCAAGCTGATACTTACAAGAAAGAAATGAAATGCATCGTAGTAGACGACAGTTTTGTGCAGAGCAGTGTTTAATCCTATCAAGTTTGTCTCTTGTAATATAATACTATGCTCCCTATGTACCTGCAGTACAAAACAGCAGGTTACAGTTTTTGCACTTGTACAGCAATTTGACCTCTGCATAGCATTTTGCAATGCAATATCATATTAATTTTTTATTTCCCTGCTATAAACACATCACGTCAATTAGTACTGTATTTAATACAAAGGTTGTGACATTGGAAGAGGGATACAGTTTAAACTTTCTACTTTCAAAAGTCTACTTAAGACCCATTTTTTCACTTGTTCTTTTGTAAATTAATTTACTTTCTTTGTAAAGCGCCTTGAGCAGTGACTTTTGTTTACTGATTTGGCGCTATATAAGTCTCATTTATTATTATTATTATTATTAATAAGGATGTACTTAAATTCCAAGAATCATTCTAACAGTATCCAGAAAAATAAAATATCCATAAAGATAATTATCCTGTTCTGTTAAAGAGACACTTCTAGACACTGTGGTTGGTATGATGAGGAAGGTCCTAGTGAGCAGGAGTGTCCGGTTGCTAAGGGAGCACAGTGCTAAAATGTTTACCGAGTTCACTTCTAGTCTTCTAGACAGGGTAGATCTAGTGAAGGGTGCGAATGTTGTGAGGACACAGGTAAGCGAGGATGAGGCAAAGTAAAATCCATGTCAACTGTCAATCCAAATAATGTAATTAGACCATTGCAATCACACCATCGATATGAAACTGATAAGAACTGGTGACCGTTTCGGAAGGATACGGCCAATTGTTACAGTGCCTGCTTGTGTTCATTGAAACTGATTAAATTTGAAGTACACTTATCAAAATAAAGGTCCATATATATTGTTGACACTAACTTACATAAGCAATATGCAGTTGGGTTGTTTACTTTGCACTGAGTGTGTTGAAAAAGTGATAAACAAGACATCAATAGATCTAATTATCCTCCTTCAGAATTGATTTTCAAAGGATAAATCAAACTGCTATAGAGTACACCCCTTTAATTAATTAGTGTTGTGATGCAATTGTTTTTGTCTTATGGAAACAAACCACATTCACTTCCTCCATATTTGACAAATCTGTTCGGTCATTAACTCTTTAACCTGGTATTACACCTTTTGAAAACAATTATGACTATAGCGACGATCATGTTACCATGGTAACTATTTCTCACGATCTGCTTTATCTGCAATACTTAAGACAATAGAGAAAAGTAAGTAAATGTATTAGGAGTACTTACCTGATCAGTTTGTTGTCATAACACAGACAATTTTTACACTCTTTGCTATCAGATCAAACAAACTACGTATGTAGAGGTTACAGGCAAAGCTCCAAAACAATACCCCAAAACAAACTGGTTTGCGTATTCACGAACGATATACATATATGTGCGCTGCTTTCTGCCTAGCTTATGACAAACAATTATTGCAGAGCGCTCGCCTTGACCTTGATGATGGTAGATCTGAAAGGAAGAGGACAACAACCTGTAGAAGCCGGGGGGGGGGGACATGGGGTGGGGGGTAAGGTGGTTAGGCAGTGCAAAAATGTTACCAATTGACCAAGTTAGTAGAAAGGAGGCATAGATATACAAGACAGGTCAGAATGGAGTAAAATAAATCTGGTGCCTTCACGACAGAAAAAGAGCTGAGCGGGTGCAAGGAATTTAAAAGTTAAATTCGGGATTATTCTGGGGCTAAAAATAGTGCAAGACGGTTTCGCTATCAATCCAATGAATTTTTTGCTATTAAAGTTAAACTGTGGCAAAAATCTGAAATAGCTCCAAGCTAGTTAGAAATTGCTCGAGAAATGCCTAAAACTTCATGAACTCAAATTCTGTGTTAGGCTCCGGAAAAGGAAACCTTTATGACATTTGATCCTTGGTTATGTGGCATGCTGCTGATAATCTGTGGTACAGTATTCCTGTAGGTTGCAAATTTACAGTTTCTAAGGAGAAAGACTTCCATAAAGATATTTCGAAAACAATATAATAGCGTTGACATCCTCTCACGTTTGCAGAAGAAAAGATTTTACGCAAGTTCAAAGAAGATCTCACTGAACCACCAGAGCTGTAAACGTTAATTGTTTGTCCATACTCATTACTTGCTTTTAAAGTTACCACAAAACTTACTGGTTTGGGTATTTAGGAATGACATACACATTTCGATTTTACCGTAGCCTAAGAATTGGTAACTGTCTAATTTGCACTGTGCCCACAATGACCCGCTATACAGTCACTCCAATTAAACTTGTTTTAAGAACCACACTTTGCATTCATTTGAGTATTTACAAATGGGGATACTCACCTGTCTACACTGACATTTTGTACTTTCCCATCAAACTATCCTGTGTTTCTGGCACAGCCATCAACCCCTTACTCCCTCCTTATCCCCTCCTTACCCCCTCCTACATGTACAACATAGTAAAACGTGCTACCTTTCTATTTCTTTCAGACAATGAGCCAAACAAAAGGTCGAGTTTCAAGCCAAACCCCTGGGATATATGACAAAAAAATTAAAGCAAAACCGCACAACTCGAAAGCAAAAGTACTAATTTGTCACATCCTTTCTGAAATAAAAATTGCTAAACAAGAGATTTATAATGAAGCATGAATGTTTCACTTTCTGAAACTTATGGGTAAACTTATGGTTAAACTACAGTATATATCCGAGGTCTACAATAAGCTGCACACACGAGCTCATAGTCAGCATATCGCAAGGGATCCGATACACACAGAATAGCTTCATACTAACTGTAGTACTGTGAAGCCAGCTCAAAACAGCAGCAGTATAAAGCAGTCAGATTGGCACAAGCCAAACTAACCAGGCACAATCACATCTCTTTAAACGTCTTATTAAGTCTTAATAATCCCTGGTAAACTATTTTAATTTTAAACTTTATCCTTTACGGAGTAATTACTCCAAATAATAATATTTGGTGACCTATAATTTTACCAAATATATGGCTTAATTACTGAGAAAAGTTAAACCATTTTGGCCCCAAAAAACGATATAAATATAACGATTTTACTATCAATTGTAACTTTAAATAACTACGATTAATTAATAGTAGAAAATAGGAATAAATTTCCTTTTCGGATAGAAATTTTGTTACTGGCTCACGTTATTCAGCATTTAAGGTCTCGCTCGCATACAGTACAATATGTACCACAAAAAAGCTTCATTCATTGTTTCCTTATTATTCTTGAGCGGTGGTTTCAACACACCACAAAGTGGACATTGAACAGCACAGGTGACAACCAGGTGGATCAACAAACCACCCTCAAACTCACACTCGGGTTTACGGGTTTACTCTATTCCTTGGCAAAGCAACTTGATTTCACACCTCATCTTTCCCACACTATTTGTGTTATTATTATTCCCACGCCTTCCTGGTTAGGCTTCCTTATGGATATAGTGTACACGTACTTTCATTCTCCCTAGTAACTACAGGTATTACCTAACCTGGTAACTTTATTCGCTGTACGATGTATATCTTTCTACCACCATCTCCCTACCCTTGCTTCATTGAACCATGTCAACAGAATATATAACACTTACAACAGGGTTGCAACGTACAGACTTATGGAACTGAAACACTGTTGCATTGCAAATTGTGCAACAAATGTAATTTACATAGAGTATGGTATATAGGGGCCCAAATACTATACATTCGGTCGCCGGGGAGCAATAAAATATGCGTCACAGGCTGCATGCGTACGAGCCATTTCAAATTTACTACCAGTGCATCAATTAAACACTCTGGAAAAATAAAATGTCATCGGGTCTGTTATGAAATAGTTGTGACTAACGTACACCTATTACAAATAATAAACAAAAAAGAAAAAATGTTTACAAAAGAGGGAAAAACATAAAAAATCTAACGAAATTCAATCTGTAATATGATTCTACGGGTTTATTGCAATTAGACTATCATACAGCTTTATGAGTTCATTAAAACTTTAAACTTGCTTTTTATTGTATATATGCTTATATGATTATACATATATAAATATGCAATATAAACAGAACAGTGAACTACTGAATGCTAGCTAATATGAAAAATGTCTTGAAGACGAATATATATGTTAAGAAGGGGTAATCAAGTTCATTAATTAATTGCTGATTAAACCTTCATTTCATACAAAAAAGTGTTTTAGGGGATATCTTAGTTTTGAGTAATACTTATTACTTGGGATAGCTTGCCATGGTTTGGTAAAATTCCAAACCACGTTCAAAAAACGTCAAGACTGACAACAAATAATGTGTTTCATATAAAGCCAGCAGCCAGCAACTGTAGGTTTTATAACCAAGAATCTACACTGTATAAACAATTATAGGAAATGCTACCAGGTCTGCTTAACAAGCCCACATATACAATGTTATACTCATGTAAAATAATGGTCTGATAACAACAAAAACCTTTGCGCAACGTTAATAGCACGATTTGAAGATTAATTTTCTTAAATGTGAAACGAATAATTAATAAAACTTCCAAAATAAACTGGACATTTGTCCAAGAGTCAAGAAGTGCAGAAATGAAACAATTTGACAACCTGTCTTAGTTATAGCAAACTGAAGGTGCCTTCTGCTATTAGTATGTAAACCCTCTTTTGGGGGTCATAATGTAGATAGAGTGTGTCTAGTCGACTGGAACCAGATAGACTGGAACGAATCCTGCTGTTGAAAGTTGTGCAACATAAGAGATAAAATCATATTCACCGTGTGTCACCAAAACATTTGCTTTTGCCATAAAGGTGCAATAATAATGCAAGATGTGGTTAGTCTTCATAGGTTGCGTTAACTAGTTGTAACAGATCAGACCCTGCACTTATTGTCCAGCATTTAATTTAATATGAACCCCTCCCCCACACCCCCCCCCACAAGTTCACATCAGACTCTGTGCTTGGTATCGGACCCGGTGCTTGGTATCAAACCCAGCTTGTGACTCAAACTTGAAACAAAATCGCGCAAAATCGCGAGCCATGTGATGTGCAGTGGTGCTAGGTAATGCAGTAATACCTACTACCTACCAGCACTACTGCTGTGTCAAATTACTCTCGTAAAACAACGGAAGTTAATGGTCACTGCTGATGCTGGGTCGACCCCGGGCCACGTTTGCGTTACAAATTTAACACCAAACGCTTTGACCTGATCTTCTCTAGATCCTAGCCAATACAAACTTAATCTACAACTGCATGTTGTTCATGACTTATTCATTTCACAAAATCAACACAGTATTTCTATCTCACTGTATCATATTTGCATGGAAACTAAAATGTTATAAATTTATATTATTATTAAGTTGCAATAAGTTGTAATGAATTCCTGTATGACACTTTAACAAAAGTAGATGTTAAAGAATAGAATGAATTAGCATTGCTAGATAATATGTAATATTTCATACATCTGAAAAATTGCCAAACAAAGTGATTAAATCTAAGACCTACTGTACATTCTAGCTGATGTGCAGACGATTTAATTCTATAGCACTGTGTAGGTCTGATAGTGGCATTCTATGCTCTTTTCCTACAGTATATACACTCACTGTTTAATGGACTTTTAGTGCTAGATTGACGGTTTATGCGACAAAATAAAGACGAGATGACCGGCAATGAATGATCACAGAAGGACACAACGCAGTGCCGCATCATTGGTCTAATAATTCTCAAAAAAATTACAATATTTGCGAGAGAATAAAATAATATTAATAGTAAAATTAATATCCATCGCCTGTTAAGTTCTGGCCAGAAGAAGATATATGCAAATGGTCAAGGATGATCATCGTATTTTATATGATTGATATATATTTTTAAGTAAATTTTTTTTTGGTCCGGTCTAATTGGTTGGCCATTAACGAGGCTGCCATGCTGTGTAAGTAATATCGAAATATTGTTTGCCTATTTCCATTTCATTTGCCCTGATTAAGCTTAGAAATCAAATAGTCTAATGCATTTCTGCTTTAAAGATTGTCTGAAAAGTCACTCAACACAGAATAGCAATCTTTATATTTTGATGATCGAAGGAAGAACATTATTGGAAATTTTTCTTCAGAGAGGCTGAAAAGTAATCTGGCTCAACTAGGGTAGTGAATATCTCAAAGCAAATATAATAACATGTGAGGCAAAGAGAAAAAAAATTTGACCAAATGAGAGACACAAAGTAAGAAGAAGAAGATGGAAATAAAAAAATAAAAAATTATCTAAGACAAAGTAGCATGCAAAGAATATGAGTACAATACCTGGGCACCAAAACAACACAAAGCCATGGCACTCTGACAGGAGAAAAAATACAATACATATTAAAACAGGCTAACAGACAGATAACGAGGAAGGACGAGAATTCATGCAAATAACATTTTAAAACATGAAAAATTTGAAAAAAACATGCTTCATTTTTTTACCCTTCACATTTCCATTGTTCTGGCAAACACTCAAAAATTCCATTTCTTTTCATGCTTTGAAGATATTCAGTGAGGTATGAAGTATTGATTAATTCATAACCCATGTTAATATACAATGATGTCCTTGTTCTCTACTGACCAGAGTTAAGTTTTATTTTTAGTTTCTTAATATGGTCCCGTCATACCTTAACATTGATACTTTGCTATATGTCAGACAAAGCCAATCCAATCACACAACTTCCTGGAAATTTATGGCGGGAAGAAAGCCCAATGCAGCTGTTTACGATTACTGTAAGCTCTGATTCCTGCCATAAAGGAGAAGCAGGCTTGTAGAAAGTCCATACCAGTACTTTCCTCGTATCATCTTATTGGTACTCACCCTCATGACATTAGTCCTCCTGCATACTTGTACCTGAGGCATTTTGAAAACATCTACAGATAATGTACTCTCTGATGCAAGATTAAGTACTTGTGCGATCAGCGTTGTTAATACTCTTACTCGTACCAGTGGGAATTCTACTTTTACACAGACACATCAGACATTTTGTACTTCAAACAAGTCCCCGCCCTCTCCTCCCTTCGCCCCTTCCATCCTCCCTCCCGACTGTACATGTCCCTTCCGACAGAAATTCCCTCTCTGTTGTTGTTCATAGAAACTGTTAATTGCTGCATTGGTAAACTGGCATACCATTAGCAAAACTAACGGTGATCATCGTCAGAATTGAAATTTCAGCATGTACAGTATATGATAAGTCTCGAAATTTATATTCACAGGGATGCGACTTTCACGATTAAACAATATACCTTAACATCAGAAAAATGTTTCTAAGGATGTCATGATTCTTGCTAGGAGTTCAACCATGAGGGACTATTCTTTTTGTTAACAAATTCTAGCATATTTTGAGACAATACTGGTCACTGATAACATTACTGGTACAACAGAGCTGGTGGACCAGGCACGTACTATACCGAACATTTGATTTTCCTCGGGCCACAGTGATATCACACCACAGCTCCTTGAATTTTCTGCAATTTATATTCCACACTCTGACATATTCAGTCACATTTAAATACAGCACCATATTAAATCACTGTATTTATCAAATTTTCCATGTCAAATACAATTAGGAAAAAAGTGCTAATACTGTAAAGAGTTTCTACACACATTGTTTGACTCAAATTTATTATGATGAAGTTTGCTATCCAACACAAACTGTAGTGCCAGTTCTACCAAGAAAAGGCCTCACATTTTCACCAACGTAAAAAGGAACAATTTCCACCCAATCCCCTGCAGACCTGCAGTAAAATGCACTAAGATCCTATATCGGTCCCACAACATATTATCATGTGGGTTGGCTTTACAATACAGACATGCTCAATGTTTGTTCTCTTGCAGGTCTAGTTTTTTTGTGTACAGCCCTTTTCTATATTTGCTGCTCGTGCCTGTGCCTGTATCTATATCGACATGGCTTGTTGTTTTTCCGCGACGCTCTCTATTTTGTGCATGTGCCCCCATGTTTTTTTTATATTCTATCTCTTTTTGGCGGGGAGTGTGTTATTGTATGTACTGTACAGTACTGTACAGTGTGAATATATAAATCAACCTACAGTAGGTACAGTACATAAATTAAACCAAAAATTATCAATTAATTACCAGACTTGTTGTCTGCATTAACATGCGTTGTCCATCCATTAATATCGTGCATGCATGCATGCAGGCAGCCCCTAGACTTTCAGTCTGAAGGTCTTCCACTGGTAGGACAGACTATAAAAGGCTGGTGACTCAACTTACTATGTGATGAGGTCATTCTTGGGCTTACATGCAGAACAATGCTGACCACTATTCATGTCATAATTACCAGTTTATTTCTAGCCTTAATGTCAGCAGACTTTGCTTGGGGGGTTAAATAATATTCCCTACAATCAATGCTATTTTTCTTCATCATTGAGGCAGTTTACAGCAGATTACACTATGTAGCATTCAGAATGCTCTGTGTTGTGAAAGTCAACATGGAGTGAAAGGCTGGATTATATATGAGCGCATATGTAGCACTCTGCTGTTTTGATAACATTTACAGTAATAATATGCTCTACATTTGCCTTGTGCCTCAGCTTTGGAAATGCTCGTTAGTGCATCAAGTGCATTAATGATGGCCTTGTTATATTATAATTAATCCGTGGCCGTGCATATTCATTTTTTTTCTCCTCAGATTGGTAAAAAGTGAAGAGACATCTGTATTTATAATAGAGACACTTTTCACATAAGAATGTCCTAACATTCAAAAATTATGAATATATATACTCTATATACTCTATGCCCCATTTATTATAAACATGAATCTTTAATCAACCCCTTCTCCTTCCCACTACCAACCAAAGAGACTCTAATTGTGACTACCACAGATAATAGTTCAAATTAATATTCAAAATTGTCAAATTTAGTCATAAATTCCGTCAGTTTGTTTATTATACATCTTTCTGACGGAAATGATTTCAATGTTCAAACTTATTTTATCACCTTATAATTCCTGTAACAGTTTGTCCATGCATACCTGTTAATAAATGACTAACTGTAAAAAAAAAAAATGGGGGATGGATGGGGGGGGTTGGAGGTCATGTAAAAGCACCTGGTTTCAATTCACTTTACATGATGATTCAGCTCATGTGTACAGTAGTAAACCAGGGAGTTGTTAAAACAACTCCCTGAGGAAACCTACAGAGGAACCTCTGCAACTTTTCACCACAACACCTATTAACACTTAGCCTATTTAGGCCACGCTGCTGCTATCGTAAAACAGATGTGCCTTTGCTCGTCTAGCCTAATTTGCCGACCGTAGAAAATTCGAGCAGAGGTTAATAATGATGACGGGCAAGAAAAACCCCTTAACGATCAGAGTTACATATGCGGACTCAACGCAAGATTTAAATCTGTGACTGAACTCAAATGCAACAAGTCTAATACTTTACGGGAAGCTGGCAATTTATTTTACCATCACAAGTAATACTTCTATGAATGGGTGATAGGTAGCCATGTGACAGGTCATATAATACTGTAGAACAATATATATTTATTCATTAGGATACACTTCTGTGGGGTCGGCAACAGTTTCCTATGGTACAAAACAAACTAGAATTTGCGTAATACAATTCACCCTAACTTTTAGGTCACATCTTTTTGCACAGTATTTCACATGTGTACCTCCCCCACCCACACCCTCCTCCCCTTAGTTGATCACATTGTAATGGGTGTTATTTGTACATGCATGTATGCCAATCTATTTTAAGAATTTGCAGAAAAAGGAAATTTTCTTTTCAGAATATCAATTCATCCCCCTCAAAAATTGTTTACCCGCCATAGTAAATTGATAGATCACAATAATGTTTGATCATCTCGGGGAACGTAAGCCATTGGTTTATGACGGTTATCCTGTTTATTTTTCCTGTTTATTTTTCCTCTGAACTTCAAATTTCCTCCTACGGGCTGCTGATAAATCAGCTGCCTGTACAGTATATACTGTAGGTAAACTACTGTACGACAAGCTGCACTAATAACACTACAAAAACCAAATCACTTGTTTTCCATTCGAGGTTGTACAGTACGAGATATGACAGGATTTCCTTTTTCCGGTTCTGAGCCCTGTTAAACCACCGTTGTGCCATTTCATCCCTCGTGCCTCCATGGACGATGAAGGTACGGTACAATGCTACTACTGTACAGGTAGGATGCAGTGGTTAAGCTGTATCATAGGGAAAGGGCTCTGTGATATGTATATATACAGTACAGTCCACACCAGCTATGTCAGCAGCAGACTATCTGTATACCCTATAATTAAAACTCAGTGTGAAGGAAGTCATTCCTGACCAGTCTCGGCTTCCTGTTGTTTGTATGGAACCTGTGAAGAAAGATCTTTAACTGTAAGGGCGATGGTACATTGCTTTATCATCCTGACCTCCCATTATTATCCAGATTATGGATTATCCGGATCAACTATCCGACCCATTCATTGTCGTAATAATGCACGGACATGTTTTTGTCACTTCACCAGCGCTATACTCAGACACTTAATTTTGTAGATCCCCTTTTAATATGTATAAAAAATAGCCTAGCTTTCAGTTTAAGTCACAGAGAATATTGAAGTCACCAATGTTCCCATTTTTTGGCCACATCATTATTCAAAATAAAGACTGCCTGATAATTAAGTCCCAGGCTTGTATTTTCACAAAATGAAAGTTGTAGTAAGTCTGCATATATTATTATTATTATTACTGACTCATTTTGATTCTAAAAGATTAAAGTACATTGACTAGCTCAGGCAAGTTATCTTTCAATTTCATGTCCTATAGATGTCTTCATATTTCTTAAGAAAGAAAGAAGCAAAACTTTTATCACTCTTTCTCCAATTTTTGAAAATGGCACAATTTAGTCATAGACATCGGCTGCTTTTTATGAATTTAAGTCTTGCATTTAAGTTCTGTAGCCATCTCGAAAGTTCAAACCGTCCCCAAAACTTGACTGCTCTTTCCGGCAGATTTTGAGACCTTCCAAGTAAAACAGGTTTGCGAGGAAGATGTGACAGAAAACTGACGATCACATTATAAATTATATCCATCTTTTAGCCAACGGTTCTAACTTCTATCATGATCAAATTAGTTGTAGTTCATTTGAGCAGGAAAGTGTGAATACTTTTTTTATTACTTTTTGTGACGATTTTTAAGATGAACTGCAATAACATAATTAAGGTATTCTATTCTGCAAGGAATTATCACCATGTCCAGAAAAAATATAATTTTGAGCAAAATTTTGTTAAAAAGTATTAAGGTTGTAACATTATTTTAGATACTTATAATTTGATGACGCTAACTTTAATACAAACAAAACATTCTTTTCTTAGTTATTTTTTCTCTTCTTTCCAATATATATCTTTCCAATATACTTATGTTAAAATATGTTGTTGCTTGGCAGCCTGCACATGAATGTATCAACCGATCTCTGTGTGGCCTACTTGTACTATACATCATAATAGGTAACATGTGTTCATATTTAAACTGTATATATAGCCTGTACTAAAGATAGCTTTTACTTTATCTTTTAATACAGAACTCTTAGCTAATAGTAATTCATTCAATAATTTATAACAGGTGTTTCTATACAAATCAAGCAGCTGCTCCCTATCAGAATACTGGTATTAGACACCAACTTGTCAAGAATACCTTACAAAATCAATAATTTCACACAAGATACCCGGCGAACAGCCAAAAGAAGCAGACAATTGATAAATACCGTATCACTGACTTGTCATGAATCCTGTACGCACAGTACCGTACAAGTGTGAATTACAACATGGTATAGACATTAATTTAACTACTAACATTAGGCTAGAACCATAGTGTGTGCTGTAAATTATGTAAATTAGAACTGAATTAATAACTCAAAGAAGTAAGGATTCCATTTGCAAGAGGTAATTATTATGTTCAGGACTGATATATATACACCAACCTTTAGTAAAATTCATTTCAATTTGACAATTTAGAATTTTTTTTATAGGCAACACCAACTCTGATTAGTTTCTATAAATTTGATACTTCAATAATTATATACTAAGTAAGAAACCTGTACATATTTTACAGTGTATTCCATTTTTCGACATGTTGCTTTGTATTATAAATACTGTAGAACATTATCACACCACTCTTTAACATGCGGTCTATTAACCTAACAAGAGCAAACAAAGCAAATTAGCTATGAAAGTGAAAACCATAATTTACTGTGTACCAGCGTTAGGGTACGGTTTGTACAGTGGTACGCACAGATCATTGCCAAAGAGGAAATTAATATTAAGCTACTTGAGAATAAGTAGCCTACTGTACTACAAAGGAAAGGGTGATTGGTAAGTAAAAAATTGAAAATTGCTTTATACTGGACCTACTTATAAATGTTTGATTAAAGTGCTAATTGTATAAGGACACAATTTGCACAAACAGAACTGTACATAGGTTAACTCCTGTACAGAAGAAGGAGAGTATACTGATAGCATCTATAACAAGCAAGAAACGTCAATCTGAGGGATAATATCATATTTCTTCACATCTGTGGCATGATGAACATAGATAATAGACGACATCTTGGTCAGTTTTGTAAATTATGAACATTGTTAATTTCACTATTATTTCACACTTGAACTGTCCTGCCATGTTGGGTGCTTCTTATCTAGAGTTAGATGTGTAATCATTTTGAGAAAGAAAACAGTAGAAGGTTTGTTAGTGTTCAAGGTTGGACAGTTAATAAATTTTCATGGATTTTTCAATTTTTGGTTTTTTTTTATTAAATTCACAGCTCTGATGATAGCAAAGCAAAATTTGATTAGATCTTAACACATAACAACATTAAACTTTATTTCACCCGAGTTCAGGCCAGAATAACTGATCCTGGAAAGTGGAAACCTACAGTATACAGATGAAGTTATAATTCATCAATTACTGTATCATGTTTCTATTGTAGAACATAATATATATCCCTGGGATTGTCTTTGACCTATTCATATCTATAAATATATCTATACAGAAGGGTGATTATGCAACTTTTAGCATTGTTTGATAAATATTCAACCTTTTGCTAAAAGTGAAAGCAGGATGTCCTTATAAATACCCTTGCAGGTAACATAACTGGCTATGTTTTAGAAAAACATCAAAGTCTATATAGCATATAAACAGTATGTATATACTGTAGATGTATTCACACTGCAGTGATACTGCATTGAAAAAATAAAACAGTGTGTACAGTTGTACATACTGTATGTGTGTGGATCTATATGTTTTGATACTATGTAGTTGCTGGCTAAGAAGATCAATGTTATACTTTTAAGGCATGCACTGAAATAAAAATGACCTATAGTTAGTCTAACGTTATTTAACTATTTAAACTACATTTCCTATTGTATTATTCTGTCATATTTATTATTAACAATGTTAGAAGAACTATAATGAGGCATTTCACTGTACCATGTAGCAATGTTGCGGTCATGTAAAAATGTATAATAATAACGGACAAAATTTAATGTACAGCAAAAAACTACAAAATATATCTCAGACCATGACATGAGTATTAAGCAATGTTGTTAATTGTGTCAATTATCCCAAACAAGTACATATGTAGAGTAAATCATTTAACCGCTTATTAACAATTTAACATTGTTTCCTCAAATAGAACAAAATTGTACATGTGCAACTATTGCAACATTTAAGACAATGTTTAACAGCTGCCATATTGATACTGTGGATAATTTTACATTAAGGACATGAAAGTGATCCTTAATTTGAGTCATAACGAGGAATAACTCACTTTACAAGTGTTTAATATGAATTGTACATCGTGAAGGTTTTGAAGCACTGACATGATTTTCAGACTAACTGTTCTAAGTCATTTTAAACAACATGAATGTTTTTGTTGGTCATTTCTGTTTTGTCAATTTAGAAACTTTTAAAGACTTAAATCATCTTATTTAATGTACATCTATAGGATCTGATCACAGAGATTTCGCAATTCAGCGCTTTAGAGCTCTTTTAAAATACAACCATCGATCCTGATTCATGACACAGGCCATCTTGTCAGGGGCAGACTTATATCACTAGTAAATGCAAACATTCTCTGATTCAGTGATATGGGAACCCTACTGTACATGCGACTAGATCTGTACTGTTAACATGACAAGGGCATGCGGATTAAGCTTTGTTCTTCGTAACAACTACATAAGTCATACAGTGTCATAAACGGATGTTATGACAGACGAAAGGAAGTGACCTAAAAACCTAAGTAGTAGGCTTGTCAAGTAGGCCACTCCCTGTACAGAAGAAGAAAGAAGAAGAGAAAGTAGTATTTTAAGTAAATATTAGTTAATATGAGAATAAATTAAACTCTCGCGCAATAACATTTACATCATACTCTAGCTTGTACCTAGGTACCGTAGAGGTTTCTATGCAAATCCATTATTCCTATGGATCTGTACAGTAGTTTAATCTGATATTACCCCAAGACTAACTTGTACCAACTCTTGGGCAGTAACATTTACATCATACTCTAGCTTACCTACGGTAGAGATTTCTATGCAAATCCATTATTCCTCGATGGATCTAGTACAGTCATTATATCTGACACCCCAAGACTAACCGGGATACCAACGACTGACAACGATTCTCACCAATCTCCAATCAAATCATCTCCACCTTCCCATCTACCTAGGTTATCTTCCAACATTGATATTTCGTCATCACTGCAACCCCAACTGACCCCACTTACACAAGTCACCACAAAAACCTTGTACTGTACAGTACAATGAATTTCTTCATAATTAACAGTGTATATATTTAATTACAATGAGTTGCAGATCTTCAAAACATGTGTGTAGAATTTATATGCATAATTTCTTGGCATCTGCATCACTTCTGTGCAACAACATAATTACATCATCATTGCAATCATTGTGGAATATTTTAGTTAATATTATAAACACCAACGGTTATTTAATACTACTAAAAATTCTCACAAAGTTTTTATATAAAGGATAATAAAGCTATAAATTGATTCGAGCAATAATTTATATTCATCAACCTTCTACTGTGCCCTTCCCATGAATCCATACATGTAGAAGAGGTATGATTTATTGAAAGCACATATTTTCAACCACAAGGTCAAACCACAATTAGTTCTATATCAAGAAAATGTTGTTTGAGTGTGGCTGAAAAGTACTTCACATCAATGCCAACAATAACATTACACATGAAACCTGATTTTGATTAATGGTTCCCTTTCAAACGAAACTGTACTGCACCATGCATGACAGAGGAATTAATTTTATTCATAGACCTCATCAGATGGTATGTACCTTTTATAATAAATAAAAATATAGGAACTAAACATATCAAAAATGGAAAAACTTTTGGAAAAATAATTTTTCAGTTTCGGATATTATTACAGACTTCCTCATTGAGGACACAATATTAGAGTTGCAACTAATACATGCTTTATTCATAGACGTCATCAGATGGTATACCTTTTATAATAAATAAATATATAGGATCTAAAATATCAAAAACGGAAAACCTTTTGGAAAAATAATTTTTCAGTTTCGGATATTATATAAGACTTCCTCGTTGAGACACAATAGTAGAGTTGCAACTAATACATGCTTGTATGTATTGTATACCGTACACTACCATGGGCCACTATGTGTACTTCATTGCTGCCAGCTTTCATTTTATTTCAATTCTTATTTTGTGCAACAATTTTGCATTTAGACAGTCAATTGAGGGCTCCTCTGGAAAGCAGTGCTTCTGCACTGAGCAGGACTACAGTACCCTCATTAAAGATGACAATAATAAAAAATAAAAAAAGTCACCATTCCCTTTCCTTACAAGTGAGAACTTAAACTAAATAAAATACTGTCCCTAAAATTAGTCGACTGGACTTTCCTCTTTTTATTTTTTTATTTTTCTTGGCTCCTCTCCAGATAAGTTATCATTACAGTTTGGATGATAACCGAAACTAAACGAGAATGTTAGTTCATGACAGTATAGGCCTACATATTGCATTTCTAGGTAGAAGACATTGAAAGATTGCATGGTCTTTAAAAGTTCATTGAACTTATTTTAACAGCATCTTCTTCCCAGATGGTATGAAAATAAGTTTGTTTTTGTTCTTTTCTGTGGTTTGAATAGTTGTAGAGCACACAAGTTCCAGGGGGGAACTAATGGTAAAAAATACACAAAGGTGCATTGTTGTGCTTACAGCCCTACACAGAGGTGTATGAACTTCAAGCTCGACCGAAATTTGCGCAAAGATATTAACCCAACAGTTCTAAGATGGTATATATAACCTTTCAAGGTTTCATTTATTTTAGCAAAATAATCACTAACACGATACTGTACTCAGTTGTTGGTACCCAACACCAATTTGAACTATTTTTGAGTTTGGCAGTAAATTCAACATATTTCCTAAATTTCATCAGGAATTTTTATTATTATCTTGAAGTTAGTAAAATAATTATTTAGACCAAACTTTAGTATGGAAGGTGACCAATTTGACACCCTTAAATTGCCAGGCTTAAACAGAAATCGCTGCAATTAGCTTGAAATATTTCCTCTTGAAACTCAAAAGGCTTGTAATATTTAAAAGAAATATGGCTCAAGTCCTGAATTTGAAGTGTAACACATTTCACTCACAAGTAGATCAGCAGTTTGATTTGTTACTCAAGACGTGAAAAGCTTTGCAAAAGTTTTAGAGATTTGATCTAGGCCTAGGGTAGGATATTGAAAGTCAAACCTAGGGCTTAGCCTGTACTGGTACTGTAAACTGTACTAACAGTACTGTACTGCAGTACTACTAGCACTAGACTTTATGTTTGTTTCATCACGTAGATCTATATAGCGATAGGCATGGTATTTTGCTAGTCAGTTTAAAGGTTAGGCCTAAACCTAAATTATTTATACAGTGACTAGCAGTAGCAATAAGGGCGAATATATGTAAGACTAGTAAGAGCCTATGCTAGGCATAACTTGAAGGCAAATCTGTC
>KN888513.1:30882-41538 GCA_000934455.1 Apostichopus parvimensis | reverse complement strand
TGATTTAGCCACCTTCCTGTAATATACCTGTTGTGTACATCCTAACCTATTCCCTTATATATTTTCCCCTTCTAATTCTTCAGTGTGATTTAGCCTACCTTCCTCTTATGTACCTGTTGTGTACATCATAACCTATTCCCTTATATATTTTCCCTTCTAATTCTTCAGTGTGATTTAGCCACCTTCCTGTAATATACCTGCTGTGTACATCCTAACCTATTCCCTGATATATTTTCCCCTTCTAATTCTTCAGTGTGATTTAGCCACCTTCCTGATCCAGAGAGCCTGTAAGAATTACACCTTAGCCAATTACTTCTATTGGTACTTAATGGTTGAGAAGGATGACCAGAGTTCTATATCCAAAGATTCCCAGATTAAAGAAATGTACAATACAGTCATGCAGAGGTTTGGACAGCACTTACTCAAGGTATGTTTGTAATCTAAATCTGGTTACCTTTCCAGATTATTGAAGGACTCCAAACAATTCAAGCCCCCTGTCCCTTTCCCCTTCCCCCCTCCCCCTTTCCCTTCCTCCTCACATCCTCACCTCAGCAGATAAAAAAGTAAACTGTGCTTGGGTTTCTTCATTACCATAACTTTATAAAGCTGAGAAAGTGATGGTACTTTCCTTTTTCAATCATGGCATCCCTAATATTGTCTCCTGCTGCAGCATCTCCACATGACATAATGTAGTAACATAACAAAAACATTGCATTTAAAGTTTCTTCACACAATTGATTATTTTGTCACCATATTTCATATTTTTTTTAATATCTATCTGTATTCAGATGTAAATATTTATGTACATATGAAGTTAGTATATTGTGATGTCATTTATAGTTGTTAAACTATAGAATTGGATATATTCATATATATAGGACTTAAAGAATCCCCCCTTCTAATTTTGTTTAACAGGGAGCAGCAGATTATTTCCGTAAGCATGGACTGTTGAAGAGACAGAACGTGTTAATCAATAAACTTCTAGAGGTGATGAGAAGCGTCGCAAAGGAGAGCGGAAACAGAAAGAAAAAGGTCGGTATGAAAATACAACATCTCTCTTTACATCACTAGACAGTTTGACAATTACATCTAATTTCGGATAAGCCATGGACAGATGGGGCATGGTGCTCTCTGATTGCCCATGGACAGATGGGGCATGGTGCTGAAGGGTCTTCAAGGTGAAGGGGGGCATCTGTGAACACCTCCAAGCAAGACATACCAACTTTATAATTTTTTTGATTGTGCTGCCAAACTTGATTACCTGTGTGTATGTGTTTGTTCGTTTGCTTTGTTTTCTGACTGAGGACTTGAACAAAAGAATTCCAGGGTCCTTGGTTGTGATTTCTAAAGAATCACCACGTCCTCGCAAGAATTCTATTGTTATAGGGTATTATTAAGGTAAGGGTATGAAGGATTTGAACAATGGAAAAAACAATGGGGTCCTTGGTCTGAATGTAAAACACAGCTGTGTGTGTGAGGGGGGGGGGAGGGGGGTGGCAAGCATAATTCTTTTGACCAGAGGGTTGAAATGCAGCACTGTTGACATGCAAGTTGGAGGTGGAGTAGTGTGCTTAGATAATTTGATATTTCTATTCATTTGTCATGCATGAATGTTGACATTAATGCTAGCCAATAATGATTCAGTGGGCCATCCTACTCTATGAGTTCCTTCTGGTTATTTCTTATTCATAGATCGAGAGACTACAAGCTTTGCTGGCCAGCACCGAATTTTCCAAACAGATGTTATCGAACTTTGACCCCATTCCACTTCCAATTCAACCAGAGATTAGAATCACTGGTCTGATAGCAGAGAAAGCCTCCATCTTTAAGAGTGCCCTGTTGCCATGTAAACTGTACTTCAGGACGGTGGAGAACAAGGACTATATCGTCATTGCTAAGACTGGAGATGATCTCAGACAGGATCAGCTAATCCTACAGATGATCTCTCTCATGGATAAGGTAAATCTCTTGGATGAGAGGAAAGGTCTTTAATGACTTTAAAGAGAGAAATGACCTAAAAAGCAAACAAACCAACTTCGGTAGACAGAAACAGATGAATCAGGAGACTAGTTTTAATAGTTTGGAAAATATTCTGATTATGATAGAAAAAGTAATCAATATCAATTGGCGATTTGGAAGAATGGAGAATGTCTCATAAAATAAATTCATACTTTGATCTTTGAAAGAAGAAAAAAATGTATAGTTATGACAGAATCAGAACTTTATCATGGTAAGACCCAAATATATGTAGTTCAATAAAGCAGATATGAGAGTTTAAATCATGCTAAAAAAAAAACCCCAAAAAAGACAAAAACAATGATGACTGGATGAAATGTAAGCACTCTCTGTATGATAACAACTTTGGAAAATATCTCAAATATCAAAATTCTTTTACTGCAGTTTGTGAGTAAACTGTATATCTTTTTAGGCTGCAAGCGACAACAAAACATTTAGATGATTTTCTTCGTTCTTAAATAAAACCAACATTCTAAATTAAAGGAGAAGGCATAATATTGTTTTGTTTTTTGTAACAGCTTGTGAACGATGCCTGACAATCCTGTCATGCCATTGGAAATTTGTGATTAATAATAATAATATAATAATCAGCAGTTATTTTTATGACGCTTAAGCGACCACAATTATGGGAGAAACCCGCAAGGGCTTATGGTGGCTTCCAATTCAACATTTTCACTCAAATTTGGAATCTTTTCAATTTAGAAAGTCATTTCAGATGGGAAAACCATAGATTGCACTTGGATGAAAAACCCACCTTACTTACGGCCGGGTATCGAACGATTGCTAAGCCTCATAGCTTCAAAATGCCAACGCCTTTATCCACTCGGCCACAGCACCGGTCAAAAATGATTGCAGCGTGATATCTTTAAATTCCATCTTCTACATTTCTCATCCACAGCTTCTACAGCAGGAGAATCTAGACTTGAAGCTGACACCGTATAACGTCCTCGCTACCAGCAGCAAGACTGGCTTTGTGCAATTTGTAGAATCTACGGCGGTGGCAGATGTACTATCCAGCGAGGGCAGTATACAGGTATGAAGTAGTCTTTGAAATATCTGGCTTTTGTTTGCTATTGATTGATTGTTGTTGACAATTTGTTAAAAACAACTTGGTCATAATAAACGTTCTGTTTTCTTTACCAGACTAAGAAGCGTCTGAAAATTTGTCTAATTTTTAATGTTTATCCAAAAAAAATGTGACTCGGGAAAATGTTTTCTGAAGAAAAAGCTTTGTAGAAAAAGCAACCCTTTACTGAACCAGGAGAAGAAGAAAATCAAGAGAGATAAACATCAACAGCAGATATATTAAGATGTCAAAGATGATGTGGAAATATTCAAACTTCATCCTTGATCCACATTATCTGAGAGCAGTCCAACCACATCATTATCATATCAGTTGTAACAACAGAAAATAAAATTGAATATGAAAATAAGAAATATTTGTTATGACTGGTATGTAATGCAAATAATATTTAGTCATATTCTGTATACATTGATGAGTAAGAATCCGCTCTCCTCGTCTTCCAGAACTTTTTCCGTAAACATGCTCCGAAAGAGAACGCCCCTTACAACATATCCCCAGAGGTGATGGATACGTACATTAAAAGCAATGCTGGGTACTGTGTGATCACCTATCTGTTAGGCGTTGGAGACCGTCACTTGGATAATCTACTCCTCACCACCAAAGGCAACCTCTTCCATGTCGACTTTGGTTACATCCTGGGTCGTGACCCCAAACCCTTCCCACCTCCGATGAAGCTGAGCAAGGAGATGTTGGAAGGGATGGGAGGGGTCAACAGCGAACAGTACCAAGACTTCATTACCCTCTGTTACACATCATTTCTGCATCTCAGAAGGTGAGTGTAAACCCCATAACAGAGTCATTGATATCAGTCGATGCGGGGTATAATATTCAATTTTCGATTATTATATAGTGCTTTATAACCAGCAATAGGTCTCAAAGCAATTTACAGACGTTATATTACCCCTGGTCAATGATAGCCTGTCCCAGAGACAATCCCTCCAGTCAGCTGCAGTTATATACTGCGCCCAATGACAAGTTACCTCACAGGTACCCATTTAACCCCTGGGTGGTGAGAGGCAATTAAGATAATTTGTCTAAGGACACAACGTAATGAACTAGGCAGGAATCGAACCAGCAATCCTTGGATCGTTGGATCACGAGTCCGACGCCTTAGCCAATTGTCCACCACCCTGTATGCATCTTCCAATCCATAGGCAGATAACAAACAGCCTGGTGTGACCTTGAATGGTTGGTGGGTGAGGGGGGGGGTATTTGGGGGGATGTGTGGGGTATTTGTAGATGTGTATAGGGGAGGAGAGAGGGAGGGAGTCATCCTTTCTACTCTCAAGAAAGTTTGTGTGAAAGTCATAGAAACAGGTCTGTATAGATACAGTGTGTAGAAGGCACAGTACCAGGTAACCAAGGATCATCACACACTCAGTCTCATTGATATTCACTAGAAGTTATCAACAAAAGGTGATCTGTCAAATTTTTTTTATTTTGGTTTCATATTTCAGGCATGCAAACCTTATTCTGAATCTGTTTACACTTATGGTCGATGCCAATGTTCCAGATATTGCCTTGGAACCGGATAAAACAGTCAAAAAGGTAAATAATTCAATGTCTTTGGTCTCTATGTAGTCTTTTCTCCAATATGGTAGTTATAATGTTAAGCTGGTTTTATGTTAAAGTTTTCATATTTTTATTTAGCAGACTTGAAGAAACTGAAACTTCATCTTTGTTTGTTAATGTTTATCCCAAATCACTGTTACTCAAACAAAACAAGATTCACTATTATATATAGTAATGGAAATGAAGAAACCCAAACGCAGTTTATTTTTTTATCTGCTGGGGTGAGGATGTGAGGGGGAAGGGAAAAGGGGGAAGGGGAAAGGGACAGGAGGCTAGAATTGTTTTGAGCCCTTCAATAATCTGGAACGGTATTCAGATCTAGTGGATCAGAAGGTGGAAACAAAAATGGTAAAAGGGAAAAAGAAACTAAAAGCCCCCCCCCCCCAAATAAAAAGAAAACCTTTTTACTCAAGCAGGAAAAAGTCTGAAAAGGTAAATAATTGGCAAAAGTTCAAATAAAAGGCAATAAGCTCAAAAGGCAAATCTGAAGCGTTAAGAAATGAGAAATTTTGTTGATAGTGCTTCCACTACTCTTTCTGTCAGAGGAGAGGATGGGGGGGGGGTGGGGGATGGGATGGATGTTTCTCACCCTCCCACCCAACCTGTTGCCGTATAATCGTCCATTTCATTGTCATGTCGGAGAGAAGTCTCAAGTTGATATTATAATGAATCTAGCAAACCTAGTTTAATTATGATGCCGAACTTTCTTGTCTTCTCAGCTACAGAATGGGGATGTTTAATTTACTGTGTACTTTCTGCGTACTTCTTTCTTTCCACAGCTGCAGGATAAGTTCCGCTTAGATTTGACCGACGAGGAGGCAGTTCAATATATGAAGAATCTCATTGACGTTAGCGCTGGGGCTATGTTTGCTGCTTGGGTGGAACAAGTCCATAAACTTGCAATGGTCAGTATGAGCAAAACAATAGTGCTTTTAGACTGGAAATCGTGACGCGTTTTAAGTTTTGCGTAGTAGCGTCAGAGGTTTATGTTTGATTGAATAATATGAAATGTTGAAAACAGCGTTGGTTCTTTATACAGAAAATACTATGCATCTGTAAGTTGTATTTTGGTTAAAATTTGAATAATTTTGCATAGTAATTTGTTGTGTGATACCTTGTAAATTATTGACTGGTTAAACACTGTCAGTATAACTGTTAATGATGCCTGTAGTAATCATATTTATATGTTGTGAATATTTTCAAATTAATAAAAAAAGAAATGTATTTTTTCTTTTTCTGTCAAGCCTGTACCGGACTTATATAAATACCACTGTAAGATTAAGACGACTTCTTCAATCTCTTCACACTCTTTGTATGCTAATACAAGAATCTATGATCTATCACCTCTTCAACATCCTCGCTGAAAATAGGGATGGTTGATAGATCTCAGGTTGGGGCAGCTGACCTTTTATGAGATGCATGTAATATTATACACATAATGAATGGTTATGAGTGCAATAGTGCAAATATTTCATGAGTTGAAAGATGGAATGTTCCATTCAATGATGCACAGCCGAGTTGAATGGAACAAATTACATCTTTCAACGAATGAAATATTTGCACTATTGCACGAATGGAAACCATTCATTATTTGTTTTATACACCTTCAAATTTGGATATAACTGGATGTAAAATGCACTCATGCAACAGATTGTTTTAAACAGACAGGTTTCTCTGCTCTCTTACCATTGAAAAAAAGTGCTCTCAAAAAAGTATAACCCATGGTTCTATTTCATAGAGTGCAATAGAGCGGATTTTGCATGCAATCGACGAGCAATTGACCAATCAAATGGCCGGAATATAATTAGGTGTTGTATAAAGCATAATGGTCTGTAATTGAAATGACACTAATTGGAATGAGACCTAGTATCTGGGAGGGTTGTTTGCAAGCCCAGGTCAGGTGGGTTCTTCAGACTGGGTCAATTCAGGGTTACACGCAAAATATTCTTTGGTGTGGTTAAACAAAGACATGGGTGAAAAATCCTGGTCTTTAATAGCGATATGTCAAACTTGCAATATTGTATTGAAATGGTCAAACCTGTAGTAACTGCAAGTCAAGATGGAAATTGTTATATGTTATCGTCATTTTTATTATTTTTTGTTTTTATCTTACAGTACTGGAAGAGGTAATTTGCTGCTAGATTCAATCCGAGTTATGCAGATTTTGAGGTTTTTCAACAACTTTGGTGATTGGCGAAACAGGAGGGGTTAGTCGTCCTGAGTCACCCTGTCAGAATATCAGTTCACAGCACAGCACTGTTTATGAATACAAGGTTCTTTATCTGAATTCCATTGTTCATTACCGATCCACACCATGACACCTATCCAGTAGTCTAGCAAGAAGCAGCTTGGCCTTGTGGGGACACCATGACACCTATCCAGTAGTCTAGCAAGAAGCAGCTTGGCCTTGTGGGGACACCATGACACCCTATCCAGTAGTCTAGCAAGGAGCAACTTGGCCTTGTGGGGCAGTGATAGAACTTGGTCCTGAAAAGGAGAGTCCACTTTCATACAAACCCAACTATGGTTTGGGCAAAAAGTTTTTTATATTTGGCATATGTAAAGTTTTGTCACCTATTAGGAAGAAACGTGCCCTTTTAATCTGCATATTTCTGTTCATATTGCACTCACAATATGGTGGTTGTTGTTGTCGGTGTTGTTTGCTAGGCTAATAGTTCAAACTTGTCGATGTTGTCAGAAGTTCAAAAAGAGAATTTATAGAGTGTCTGTGAAACTGTTACAATGTAGGGCTAATGTGACTTCAGACCTTCAAGAGGTTTTGGTTAGTCACTTTATCTTCTCATGCTGTGTAATGGTACACACATGTCGTAAACAATCGGGTACAGCTGGCTCAATCCCGGCAAATTGTGTAAAGGAATCTGTCCGTCACTCCCAAGCTAGAGGTATCGCTGTTATATTAACACAGTCTGTTTCATATATGTGACCCTCCCCCCCCCCTTCCCCCAACAGTTTTCTGAAGATTTAAACTCCTGTCTCTGTCTAAGTGAGAGATGAATCATCTAGAGGTTGGCAGTAAAATGGTTTCATTTTTTTATAACAATTGGTCATAAAGTCAGATTTATAGCATCAATGTTTCGGATGCATCAAGGTGACAGCATCTCATAGAAAGCTTGTTTTATACCGCTATCATCATTCTCATTAGTCGTTTTGAATATGTTAGTAACTAGGACATCTGTCCACAGAGCCTTATCATCGTTTATTGGCAATTTGTTTTTTTTCTACTTAATTATTATTCCTTAGTGAGTACATGACCTTCATGTACTTCTGAACTGTTGAAAGTAATTACCAAGATTGTTTTGATCTCAAACTTTTGTAAACATCCTGTTGTTTGAAGTCTCATTGTTCTTTAACTTGCCACTGCACCACATTTATATCTTTGTCATTTTATTATCTAAAGGAACACACAATGTACAGAGACAAAAAACAGGATACAAAAGAGAAATAAACAAAAGAATAAAACAATGAAAATGAAGAAGACAAAAGCTTTTGAAAGGTGTTTGAGTCTTTTGGCAGAAATTCACATTTTAAAAAGGATTGCAATACTATATTATAAGAATAAACAGTTTGAAATACAGCTTGGTCATTGGTGAGAGCCAACTCAGTTACACAAAAAATTACTTTATGTTATACTAGTAAAAATCTATTACTTCTTTTGTATATTTGCAAACAGAGAAATACTATTTAAAGAAGAAAACTTTACTTCTCCTTTTAAAGTAATTATGATACAAAAGTTTTAAAATTGAGGAACTGTAAAAGAATTCTTATGAATTTTTGGAAGCTCTTTCTAAATCATTTCAAGTGAAAAGTTTTAATACAATTTCAATAAATACAAACTGTTGTGTTGTGTTGATTCTTTTTATCCTGAGATAATCTTTACACCAGTAATTCTCAATTAATTTTTTTTTCTGTGGGGGCCATGGAAACATGTTGGTTGGAGCAAATGGCCAGAGAAAATACACTGGTGGGTTCTCAAGTATAAGAGTAAGTAAAATCTTGAACTCCTTATTCCAAGCAGTATCACCCTAGATTGTTGTTCCTTCCAAAAATAAGCACATCTTTCCTGAATAATCTGCTAATAATAGGCCTTAGTAGTAACTTTATAAAATAATTCTCCCAATTCCTATCTGTAAGTTAGGTCAGGACATTGTTATGTAGAATAACCACAATCTTACCACCACAGTGTTGCTTTCCGGAGCAGGTTTGGAAGTGTTTCGGAATACTGTTTTGATATATATTTTGTCTTGAACGGTAGCAGACTTTCGTATGCTATTAAATAGCTTTAATGGTACCGATGTTGACCCAGAAGGGACATGCAAAATGTATACTTATGTGTTTCAATAGCACAACAGCTTCAAATAAAATTTACAAACTGTTGGCAACTTGCCAACCTTCAGTAAAACACATCTTTACAAAAACTTGTCTGATAAATGAAACTTGACATGTCAAAAACAAGAACATGTTAGTTATGCTTATACAACATTTTCACAGAAATCGCAAAATTGTAGCGATGGGACGATTAATTGAAAATAACTTCGAGGCGAGTATTTGTTGAATTGTATTTAGTTCGTAACATTACATCTTGACAAGAGTTATAAATGTCTTGTCTATGACATCAGGACCATCCTATAAACAACAACGTTGCCATATCTGATGGCATAGAAACATTATACTGAAAACACTATCAGCTGCCTGAAAAACCAAAAATTACACTGAAAACACTATCAGATGCTTGAAAACACTATCAGATGCTTGAAAACAAAACTTTACACTGACAACACTATCAGATGCTTGAAAAACAAAGCATTACACTGAAAACACTATCAGCTGCTTAAAAACAAAATATGACACTGAAAATGCTATCAGATACTTGAAAACAAAATGTTTTCAAACAAGTTATGGCACAATGTCAATTTGTCCCAAATCTAGGTTGTTTGGTCTGTAATGAAATTTTATTGATGAATCTTAGACATACTGTTGAATTTTTCTATCCAAAATACAGTTGAAGGTACTAACTTAAAACAAGTCCGATTTTGAGCTATATAGATTTGTCACATTCTCATGTGATTATTAACATAAGTGTAAATAAATTAAAACCTGGAAGTAAATACTAAGATAGTAAAATAATGTTTTAATAGTCTTTGGTGATTACTTGGAATGGCAAATTGTCCGAGGTGCCTAAGCGAGGTGTCTTTACAATAAAATGGAATGAGAAAGATATATTTAACAAATTAGACTTTCTGTTTAAAAAGCTGCACTTTGCTGCATGGAACTTGTGGTACAAGGTTAGACTGTCAAATATCAGATACCTCAAGGTGTCATCTGTTAGATTGCGAACAGGAATGATTAAGTTAGACCAAGGTTCAGAGAGACGAGTAAAATAAGGTGCACTACATTAAGTTTTCATGGGACACAAAGTTTTTTGATTAAAACTGTAATATCTTGCAACTTAAAAGGAGAATAAAAATAAAAATATTATTAGTTAGATTAAGTTGCATTGAGTGTTGCTTGATAGGGAACATGTGTTCCAACATATTAAACAATGCAGCCCTCTCTCTTGTAGTGCAATGGGTTTACATTCCCAGCTGGTGTAGAGCAATTGGTACAATACCACTTTCAGTTGACACCACGTATATATCCATCCATGGTCAGTGTCCATATGAGGTGTACATATTAATATGCATCACCTCAGCTAATTTACATGCTCCTCCACGTACAGGGGTCTGTAATAGTGTAGAGCAGTGGGTGCATATCACTGATACTTGAAACCAGGCCATCCCATGTTCAGTGGTCTTTATGAAATAAATCAGTAAGCAGCTGAATACCAGGCTCCTCCATGTGTAGCAGTCTGTCTGGTGTAGAAAAGTGTGTTATCACCCTTTTAGCTGATTCCAGGCCCCTATGTCTTCAGCAGTCTGTCTGGCATATAGCAGTCGGTGTAATATCCCCATTCATCTAATTCCAGG
>KN888513.1:4025-27941 GCA_000934455.1 Apostichopus parvimensis | reverse complement strand
AGTCATTGCTATCTGTGAGGTACTTGTACACATCCTAAGAAAGAAAAAAAAATACACTAAACATGATACTCCTCTCCATCTGTGAGATGGGTCAGCGGTTAATATCCTTAAGAATCTAATACCCCAAAACACTCCCTGCTGCAGTCATACAAGGGCCGATACTTACTTTTCTCGACTCTGCTGTTGAACTTTCCCATCTACCTAGTACTAATAGCGCATCAACTGGTAACATTTCAGCACTGCACTTCCCCCCCCACCCCTCCCCCCACTGACCCTCCTCCGGATCAACTCCCATCACCTTTTCCAGATTTATTGAGGAGGGTCACTGGGAGCACAGTACTAACATGTTACCAATTAATAGGCTAGATAGATGGCAAAGTGCAATAGTACAGTCGAGACAGGTAAAAGAGGAACACATCAAACCCTCGTCATATTTCTACACCTAAACTGGAAAAATTAAAAACTTTAGCATCATGTTGTACGATATAATAATAACTGAAGAGTAAACAGGCAACATGACTAAAAACAGTAGTCATGACAACAGTAGCTAGTGTAGGCCCACTGTGACTATCACATAATTTGTATGAAGCCCTTTTCCAAATGAAGGCACCAAGATCCTTTATTTTATAATTCAGCAACAGAATAGGCTATGAACTATTATGCAAGAGAGATTTATTATGAAATTCTGTTTAGAACAATTCTTAGGATTTCTAGTATTTTCTTTTAAAAAACATCTGCATTAGCTTTATATTTTATCATCCAAACACTGTTACCAACTTTCAAATAGAAATCTACTTGCAACTCAAAGTCTCCAAATATCTCCCAGATTTTGAAAAAGGTTTAAGTATTTAGCTTAATTTGCTGTGATAACAAAAAAAAGAAAGAAAAAATAAGGGCATTGGGAGTACCCATAAAAGCCCAATACAAAAAGTTAAAGCTCTTGAGACCATTTTTTTTGACAATTCTAGCATATTCTAGAGAATGTTACATAATATAGTTTTAAGATGTAAGTTGGAGACTTACCCATTCTCCTAGCTGTAATCTATTGATGAGACTCCATCCTGAGTCACACAGCTGCTGTAATTCCTCTAACTGCTCCTGGTGAGCTCTGACAAGAAGATGGCTACATAAGAGACAAAGTTAGATGGAGCAAGATTCAGTAGAAGATATCAGTCAGGACTAAGGATCATTAGGATCAATAATGAGGCCATAAATGTTACACATCTGATAAGTACTGTAAAAATATAAATCATCTGTTTAATAATACTAACACAATTCCAGACCATATGTCTTAACAGGGAGAAATTGTGTGTGTGTGTGTGGGGGGTGGGGGTGGAGGGAGAGCAGTAGGTCACTTATCCCCCCCCCCCCACCTCACTATTCAACAGTCAGGACTAGAGTAGGACTTCATGCAGTTGTGCACAAGGACATCTGAGAGAAGTACAAAAGCAGTGAGCATTTATACCACTAGGAGTAAAAATCATCTCCCAAATCATCTGCTAACCACAAATATGGACCTATATATGCCAAAAATAATCACATTTTGGACATGTTCTGGAGTTTTGAAGGAGCTTTAGCCTTTAGATACTGGTCGACTTGATACAATATTAAAAAAAAAAAAATAGTACATAGCATGTTCGTGAAACAATAAGGCAAGTGAAACATTCATAAAAACATTAAACACACACTTTCATCCAGAAATCCAGAAGTATGACTAGTGTAATTAAAACACTGTAAGTGAATTGACATGCATGAAGATATTCGAATAGGGATGATGTAAAGGACCTGTGATGACCTATTTTACACAACATTGGTGGCAATGATCCAGGTTGTTCTTTGTTTCTCATGCTGCTGTGACTTTGCTAAAATCTTGCATAGCTACACCCAATCAGAAGAAAAGCATGATAAGAGTATATATGATGGATTCACTTTAATTATTAAAGGTGTGTTACTACTTCAGAGTGGTTCTTATGTCTTTTAAGAGAGAAAAGAAAATATTGGCTAGAATGGGATTTTAAACCAGTGACCTCAGGTCAATGGTTTCCAATTTGTTGATTTGCTTTCCCAGTCAATCTTCTGTTGTAGATTTGCATAGCTCTAATACTGTCAGAAAGCTGTTGTAAAATTGCTTAGCTCCCATACTGTCAGAATGCTAATGTTGATTGGTTCTACAACTGTCAGAATGCTGTTTTTGATTTGCATAGCTCTAATACTGTCAGAATACTGTTGTTGATTTGCTTCGTTCTACAACTGTCAGAATGCTGTTGTTGATTTGCATAGCTCTAATACTGTCAGAATGCTGTTGTTGATTGGTTCTACAACTGTCAGAATGCTGTTTTTGATTTGCTTCGTTCTACAACTGTCAGAATGCTGTTTTTGATTTGCTTTGTTCTACAACTGTCAGAATGCTGTTGTTGATTGGTTCTACAACTGTCAGAATGCTGTTGTTGATTTGATTGGTACTACAATTTTTCCTGATACTGTGGTTGATTTTCTTCGCTCTCATAATGTCACAAATGCTGTGTCTCCTCCCAGCCAGTCTTCTTAGCTCTAATATTGTCAGATAGTTACAGTAGCTTTAACAGTTCTCTTATAGCTGTGTTACTTTCTTACTGTTAGATTAGCTTAGCTCCAATACTGTCACAATACTGTTGCTGATTAGCATACAGTAGCTCTAATAATGTCACACAATGATGTAGTTGGTTTCTTTGATTCTACAACTGTCAGAATGCTGTTGTTGAGTTGCTTAGCTTTAATAATGTCAGAATGCTGTGGTTGATAGCTTTAATACTGTCAGAATGCTGTTGTTGATTAGCTTACCTCTAATACTGTCAGAACGCTGTTGTTGAGTTGCTTAGCTTTAATACTGTCAGAATGCTGTGGTTGATTAGCTTACCTCTACTACTGTCAGAATACTGTTGCTGATTTGCATAGCTCTAATATTGTCAGAAAGTTAGCTATAACAGTTCTCTTATAGCTGTGTTACTTTCGTACTGTTGATTTGCTTTAGCTTTAATGTCACAATACTTGTTGTCGATTGCATAGCTTTAATACTGTCAGAATGCTGACATTGGTTTATTGGTTCTAGAACTGTCAGAATGCTGTTGTTGATTTGCTTAACTTTAGTAATGTCACAATACTGTTTCTATATCATCACTGATAGTGTAAGTGTCGTCATCATCACATGGGGAGAAAAAATAGAAGGAAAAATAGAAAGAACAGGAAAGTTCCATACCTTGTGGTGCATGCTTTAGATACTGCTGGCTCTTCAGTGCTAACACTGCAAGAAAAGTGTGGCAAGATGAAATGGTGGAAGGAAGGAGAGGTATGATGGGAGTATTCCTGTGGATTTAGTACTATTAAATAATGTTAGTGGAGAGTGACAGAAAGAGTTGAAATATGGTGAGTGACCACGAGCTAGGTTAGTATTAACAGACATACACTGAAAGGGGACAGACATAACAATGAATTTATACAGGCGTATAATTTTATCTCTCTTTTTTTTAACTTTGAGGTATTTGAAGAAGAAAAATCCTGCCCCTCATTAGCATAGTTATGAATGTCTACAAGTATAGCAATATATTTACATATATAGATATGTTTCAGTTCTAAGTATTAGTTAGTACTTGATAAATGTCATGCAGAATGTACATGATGGTATTAAGGCTATTACACCAGTAGAGGTTCACCTACAAGTGGTATAATGGAGTTTCTCTTTAAATTATTTTGAAGAGGACTTAAAACGATTTTAAAGAATGTTTATCCATTTGAAATTTCATTATTGCCATGTAGAGAGATGAAATACTGTATATTCCGCAAATTTTCAACATGTTTGACTCACCCTATTTTCCCAGATCTCTAAAATGTTGGTAAGTAGTTAATTTATTTTTGGGGCAACATGTTCTCTTGAAAGTAACAACAGTGGAACATGAATTATATAATTCATGTTCCACTGTGTTGATTCAGAATGTTTCACATATCTAGCACATAATGTTCTCGCAAGTCTCTCGACTGAATATATCACATGTACTTTAAACCGGTACAACACTGTATAAACTCCAAAAGCTTCCCAACAATAAGATAGATTAACAACCAAGATGAACCACCTTCCATAGAAATGGATCTGTAATATTAAAGCAGCAATTTGCGTTGATTCTCGAGATTTTCCAATCCTAGGATATTATATGATACTATACCAATGAAGTAAACTAAGCTAACTGAAAAGTTTCAACTCAAAATATTCCCGAAAAGTGCAAAAAAATGACATTTTTCTGACATTCGTATTTTGAATCTTTGGCTTTGATACACTCCTCCCACTTATAGGAACCTTGTCGGCCTGCGTGTGTGTATACTTTACTGCACTACTAATAGCGTACCGAAGCTGAGGGATTACCAATGAGTGAGTCTATTCTTAGCCCCAGGTCATACATGTGTGCACTGATTGGTTGAATTTGAATTTGCGGTTTTGCAGTGCTGCATGTGATAAATACTGGTCAGATGTGTCTGGGAGACACAAATTTCAGAATCGTATAACAGCCTTAATTACTTGCTAATTACCGTTCGCCGTGGGGTAAAAAATATGAGAAAGTCTTACTTTGGTCGTTTGTGATTGTATTATGATAAAAACTCAAAAATTGAGGAAAAATTGTGACTCAACGCAAAATGCTGCTTTAACCTTGTTACATACATGTATGTCTTTTTAAACTAATGTTTAACCAGAAGTCCATGAAACCCCACCGGAAACTAATTAAAGGAAAGTGATGTAAAAGTGTGAAATGACGATGACAGGGTTTTCTGACTTACGTAGCTTTCTCCGAGGCCGAGTTTGGTCTGGTATCGTCTCTTGGATCCCTGTCTCCCGCCTCTTCTACTTCATCTTCTGTTCTCCCTTCCGGTATCGGAGATAGCAGCCTCCTCTCCTCCCCAGTCCATTCCACATCTAGACTCCTGTCCCTGATTTTGTCCTCTTCTTTTAACGATTGCTCGTCGTCACACATTTCAAACATCTGGTAATCCTGACTCTCTCTATTTTCTGTTTCTAAACTTTCTACTACTATTTCTATTTTACCTCCAACTAATTCTCTGCTTCCATTCAATTCCACATCTTCTTCTATTTCCCTCCTGAGATGTTTCTCTGATCTCCGACCCTCTGCCTTCCCTTCCTCAGTTCTACTGATGGGGACTATTCCTCTGCTGGTATCTTGTTCCAGGTCCTCGGTTTCCATTTTATTTCTAGGCACCCTCTCAAAGGTCATACTAGCCTGCCCTCCTGAACTGCCGTAATCCTTCCCACCATCTTTACTTTTCATTTCACTTTCTCTCCGCCCCAAATCTCCTTTATCTTGGTCCAATGCTTCTCGCTCTTCCTTCATACCTACTTTAACATCGACCAAATGCTCATCATTGCGTCTCAGACTGTTTGGAACATGGCCGTATCCGATACCATTGTACCCTGTTATGTCAGCCTGGACTTCTTGACCGTTCATGACAGTTTGCTTGCCTGTCAAGATCTCATATTCACTTCCGGATGGTGTTAATTTGACCTTTGACACCGGTGACCTGCCATCGATTGTTACATACTGCCACTGATTAGAGACTGGTTGCAATGTCTCTCTAAAGAAAGCAGCTTTCGTTGGAGCAACCTCTTCACCATCACCACCTGAACCGTTCTTACGTGCGTCTTTACGATTATGTTCTTCCTTCGGCATCTTACTCTGAGCTGTTTCAGCCCAGGTTGTTATTTCTCTCTGCCTCTTGTCACTACCTCTTACTCCTTCTTCATCTCCTCTCTTCGACATCCCAGATTTCTGCAGAAATCCTTTAGGAGATGGTAAACTCTCGATTCCCTTTTCGCACATTTTGTCTTTCAGCGATTTCTTTTTAGGTTCCTTCTTAGCTTCTCGACCGCTGTTTACAGGAAGAGGCAGATGTGTCAGAGAGAACACTGTTGGTACATAACCCCCTGTGGAATAAATAGTCATATCCGGAGATGATGGTTTCTTGGATGCATTCTCCATTTTGTCTCTGACGTCTTCACTTTGATTTGAGGAATTGACATTTCTTGGTCTTTGCTTTCTTTTCTTTTGTGTGAGGTTATGATCTTTATTATTCGTGTTTATGTCTTTAGCTGGAGGAGTATCTCGAAGTTTACTTACATCACCACCAACACCATCGACATTATCATCCCTACCAATATCTTCTTCAGAGGGTGCTTTCTTAGGAATAAATTTCTCAAATGTTTTGGCTGATTCTCTATTGTTCTCTTCTCCTTCTTCATCATCATTTGGGATCCAATCGATAGAACGATGATTAATATTGACCGTCACCGATGAAACAAACATTTCCTTCTGTCTAGTGGTTGTATCCTCTGACTGTCTCCCCGACAACTTCCCATCCTGATCGTCAAATCTCGGAGCTGCCAGCCAGGGCAGAGATTTTCTTTGTCTTAAGTTTCTCTTCTTGACAGAGTTTGGAGATCCGATTTGAAGAGAAGATCTCCTCTGAGGGTCAGCGGTAGAAGCTGCACGGTCGTATGACCTCAGTTTGTCATCTATCGAGATACCTTCGAGTTCTTGAGATTCGTGCTGACTCCATAGCTGTTTCTGGACCGATACCGAGCAGCACTCACACCAGCCACCATTCTCGTGGGTCTCGTGTACTCTAAACCCTTCAGAAGTTGACTCATCTACAATATCCACAGACGGCGAACCTTCAGACAATCTTAGATTATTACCGATCTGAACACTATATGTAGAGTGGCTGCAGCCATCCGTTACCATCTTCCTCTTAGTTTGCTCTTCGTCGGATTCTCTCGCGACTTTGTCAGTCTGTGTTGCCTGCCGTCTTTCTTCTGGTAATACCTTGTCATGATTCCCATCCTTGCTACTGACTTTTCTTCTCATCGGTGGGGAGTTAGTAACAAGTTTCTTTTGAATCTTTCCATTAACATGAGAGTCGGGGATGTTTCTTGGTACGTTCACAACATCTTCATCTGCACGGAATTTGCTCAAACCTTTGTGAACCCCATTGGACCTTCCATCAGGGGAACAGTCTAAACTTTGATTGGCCTTTGATGTTTTGGATTCATGGACAGGTTGTTCTCTGCCACTAAAGAACATTTCCTTGCTTTTGTTTTTTCCAGATTTTACACCATCTTGCTTTTCATCTGCATGCAGTTCCTTCAATTCTTTCAGTGCATCAAGACTTGTTATATTATTTGCAAATGCAATCTTGTTAATAATGTCTGTTTCTTTAACATCTTGGCTTGTAAAGTACCTAGTGTGTTCAATCAGCCTATCACCATCGATTGTACTCCTACCATTAAAGTATCCTTCATGATAATCTTCCTTCTCTTTCTCTCTCTCTATTCCATCTTGAATCATCACTCCCATTTTGGGTTCTTCACCAGGGCTATGGCCATCATGACCATCAAGGTGTAGCCTACCATTCTTTTCATGCCTTACTCCTTCTGCCATCTTTGATGTCTCTTGTGAATTCTCTCTCCTGTGATTGGCACCTCCTTGAGTTGAATATTCATGAAGTAAATTACCATTCCTTATCATGTCCATTGTATCAGTTCCACTATGTGTCAGCTCTGCGGTGGTGAGTCTTAACTCATACCTCCTCGAGGCAGTACGGTATGCAATTCCATGAGTGTTAAATTGATGATCTGTTATGCTCTTCTTATCGATATTACTCCTTGAGGTAGTCTGAGGTCCACTTACCCGTGCGTGGACTCCTTTCTCTGTTTCGGATTGTCTTTGGCCATTTCGTCTCCAGTTCTGCGCACTCCTGACCTCATTTTCCCAACTGTCTGTTTGCTTCTTCCCTTCAACTGTCGCAGACTTCCTTTCCGATTGCTCATCTTTTCTGCTCATTCCTTCCCTTCTTGTGACTTGTTTGACGTTAGTTTGGTTGGGTGTCAAAGATGAAGTTTCTTTCCTTTTGGACACCCGTTTCCTTTCCTCAGAGGTACACTCCCTCTTCCAAGGCTCTGTATATGTCATCGCTTCCAGAGAGAGGTGTCTTCCCAAATCTGGGATAGGACTTACAGATGAATTTCTGAGCGACTGATTGATTTCAGCTAGGAGTTCCATGGTACTGTCGGTAGCCACACTGCTCGGACTACCGGCACCATCTCTCTCTTCCTCTGGGCTCGATCGATTAACACCGCTCCAAGACTGGACTGGTTCGGTGAAGTCATCTGTCGATGTTTGAAATCCTTTCGTTGCATATGAAGCACTACTATTTAAATCGATTCTACGAAGGTTAATGTGACTTTCGTCTGTTTTATCTCTGTACCTTGGATTTTCATAACTAAATATGTCAAACGTTTTACTTTCCTCCAAAATCTCTCTTCTGCTTTCCTCTCTTTCATTTTCTTGCTGCTCAACATAATGAGGATTCTCCACCTCCCAAGAAAAAGATAAATTTGGAGGTTGCATTAGCTTCACCACCTCAACCTTCTCATCTTCCCAAACAGGCAATGAATTACTGAGGAAGTTTTCAACCATCCTGTTCCTTTGTTTCCTTGTGTCTTTGTCTTCATCCTTACTAACATTAACTTGCTCACCATCTGACTCATCAAATCCATTTTCAAGCCGCCTAATATTTGTTTCTTCAGCAAAGAACCTCTCTGGTCCGTCATCTCCTACTGATGTATGTTCAAACTTCCTCTGTGTCTCAGAGGAAACATTTTCACGGACGATTCTATCTCTCATTAGTGATGGGTCTTCATTGATGACTTCTCGATAAATGCCTGGTGACATTTCCAAACCATCTTTGCCAACTTTATTATTTCTCATTTGACATACATTATCAGAGGAGCTAATTTCCCCAGAAACTTTCCTTGTTTTTCTTTTAGGGGTTCTTGCGGGTCCCGGTCTCGCCCTGGAGGTGTCTCTATGACCTCTGGTAGATGGAGACTGCACAGATGAACGTCTCTTTTGATCAATTACTGGAGATGCCTTCATACTCAATCGTTGTGCTGGTAGGCTTGTCCTTCTTGTGGTTGAAGGGTTTGAGCCTCTCTGTCCCTTTAGAGGAGTTGAGGTAGTGTTAGGGGAAAAGGTCTTGGGTGTCAAGCCAGGACTAGGTTTTAACTTGTTAATCTCTTTCACTCTGAAGAAAAAGGAAAAACAGAAACAAAACAGAAAATTAATTCTCAATGCTGACAATGGCATCTACATACAAAGTTCACATGGATACAATATCTTTTAGTATCCTCCAATGAAAAACTACTTGGATATGTGCTGGCTGACCTAAAGGTCCGATTATTAAACACAGGACACATCAATGAGCTACTAGCTGGAAATATGCTGGCTAGCATACACATCTAGTTAAATACTGGACATATTTAAAGGGGATATGAAATAAATTATGCATATCCTCCAGACAACCAGCTGAGAATATCCTGGCTAACATACACATCTGAACAATTACAGGACATATTATCAAAGGGGATATCAAAGGGGATATATTATACCTGTCAGCATATCTGAGAGTATTGAGTGTATCCTCCAATGAACTACTAGCTGGTGAGATACTGCATGGCTAACATACACATCTGACCAAAGACAGGACATATTATCAAAGGGGATATCAAAGGGGATATGTGTATTACCTGTCAGCATATCTGAGAGTATTGAGTGTATCCTCCAATGAGCTACTAGCTGGTGAGATGCTGGCTAACATTCACGTCTGACCAAATACAGGACATATTATCAAAGGGGATATCAAAGGGGATATATATTATACCTTTCAGCATATCTGAGAGTATTGAGTGTATCCTCCAATGAACTACTAGCTGGTGAGATGCTGGCTAACATTCACGTCTGACCAAATACAGGACATATTATCAAAGGGGAAATCGAAGGGGATATATATAATACCTGTCAGCATATCTGAGAGTATTGAGTGTATCCTCCAATGAGCTACTAGCTGGTGAGATGCTGGCTAACATTCACGTCTGACCAAATACAGGACATATTATCAAAGGGGAAATCAAAGGGGATATATATAATACCTGTCAGCATATCTGAGAGTATTGAGTGTATCCTCCAATGAGCTACTAGCTGGTGAGATGCTGGCTAACATACACGTCTGAGATTCTCCCAGGAGTGAATCTTTCAGGACCTGGGTAAGTTTGCTCTGCCGGAATGGGGTGTGAAGTTGGTCCTGGTCCATAGCACGTATACATTCCTTCAACTGATAGAAAAGGTAATATGGAAATCCTCTAAATAGGGAGACTGTATTTCATGTAATTATGTCACCAGATAAGATCAACACACACTGACTTAGAATAAATATCATCCACACAAGTTAAAGGAACATTTGGAGTCTTCTTTGATGAAGTTTTTCCAAATGCTATCTCTCACCAAAATCTTGTTATAATGCAGGTCACTTGCTTAGCTAGCCAAATTTTTCTCCAAATCATAAAGTAATCGTCCCACCATTTTTACATGAGGTTTATGCTAGTACGAATTAGTGTCTCCAGGGGCAACGACATGTTGAGAATTGAAGCAACTTCAGTGAGTACATACTCATTAAAACCTCCCCTTGCTTCAAAAATGTATATTACGGTATCTACGTTTGATCAAACTGCCATCTAATTTTGATCAACACATCTATAGGTTTGGTAAATTTACAGATCAAATGCAAATAGCTCCTGGAATCAAATAAGGCATTTCAAGTCAAATATTTAACTAGAGGCAAAAAAATCAACAATCAACAATTTATGAGCATAATCTTAATATCAGATGAATATGGCTTGTCTACTTTGCATATAACAATTGGGACAGTAGGTTTAATTGTCATCAAGTGATTGCACTAATTCCTTACTTTATTAATATTTACATTTTTTGAGGGATTTGAAGAATAACTTCATAACACTCTTAGAGAACTTGAGGTAATCTGATGGTGAGAGGCAGACTGTGGCTTATATATGTAATTTAAAAAAATGAAATGAAATCAGTTAATCAATATTTGACATAAATTGAGAAAATACCATGAAAATTAAACAGTTGAAAAATGTTATAAAATATGAAAACATAATATACAAATATCTACTTATCATATATCAGCATATTTGGATATTACTCATAGTTCCTTTAATTCCCCCTTTAAATTTGAATTTTGAGACTTGATTATTCTCTACAAATCAACAAATTAGTGACAGGATTGAGTATTCCATAAAAAATGACTATCCCGTCCAGACTACACATACCTAATAAAGAAATTTGAATGAATGATTCATTTCAAAACTTTGTCCTTCAATTTTAGCTCAATTTGCAACTGGGTCTCTGGAAGCGATTTTCGGGAACATACCCATCACTAATAACAAGTCTTCCACTTTTACACATACCGAAAAACTTGCGATCCATAGGAAATTCCCAACTGGAGACAAGTGAATCTCCTCAAACTCACCGATAGGAGACTAGTATTGATTTCTGCTCCCTCTAGTCTGGTAGCTTTGTCTGGATCTCCGCGATCACACACTCTTTCACTTCCAGCCAGATCAATCACAGATAGTCTACAGAAAAGCATCAAAAGATTACATACATGGACAAGTAACTAGGCTTATAATATCGTGCTACTTCAAATATAGAAGTTGGATACTCTAGATAAACATAGCCTCTTTCTAGTCCACAATGACCACCATCAATTTGAAATATCTAACCATAGTTGAACAACCCAGGAAGACATCAACGAATAATATTTGTCATTTGTTTACAATGTAGATACTATATGATAGTTACCTTTGAACTTATCATGCAGATGCTAAAGAGTGAGACATTGTTGACCTTACCAGATCAGAGGATGCCAAAGGGTGGATGATGTCAAAGAGCAGGTGATGCCGATGGGCGGGTGATGTCAAAGGGTGGGTGATGTCAAAGAGCAGGTGATGCCGATGGGCGGGTGATGCCAAAGGGTGGGTGATGCCAAACGGTGGGTAACATCAAAGGATGGGTGATGTCAAAGGGCCGGTGATGCCAATGGGTGGGTAATGTCAAAGGGTGGGTGAGGTCAAAGGATGAATGAGGTCAAAGGGTAGGTGATGTCAAAGGGTGTGAGAGGTTATAAAATTTTACTTCACAGTTCTCATATCATGCTGGTCTGAGTTTTAAAACACAGATATGACATACTGCCTTATAGCTCTAATAACTTTCATTAAAGGCTGTGACCCTGATACAGGAAGTAGACATATACAGGAAGTAAACATACATTTACTTGGTAAAGAGCAAGCCCACAATTTGAAGCCATAATCTGCAATAACAGGAAATCAAATCAACAGCTTTCTAACCTGCCTAGTTTATTTCCGGAAACATCTTTAAGTTGTATCTGAAGTACGGCGTGTGACCTCGATGAGGTAGCATTGACCCCAGATGACCCCTGGCTACGAACGTTGTTTCCATATTCTATGTACTGTTTGACAAGATAGAATATAAATAGATTTTTAGATTGATGTGTCGAATCAAAGTCAACATTAAAGTCTCAACACGTGTTTGCTGATGAATTTCGAAAAACAAACTTCGGAAGTAGATTCAATGTTTCTTATTCTAAATAAACTTTGACCAGGTGGGTTTAATGGAAAAAAAGTTGTCGCAATCGAAAGAAATTTATTTTCTGTTCCCCTATGGCGCGAAACGATTTACAGTTAAATCACTGCGACCGCCCATGTCAGCATGTTCATTACACAAATATAAACAAAATAGTCTACACATGAGGCCCTATCAAGATTGTTACGCAGTCATAAACGCGTATCATCCACTTTTTACAATTCCACGGAAGAAACGTCTGAAAACACCTGTTTATTCATTGCAATGGAAGGAAATGACACAATTTCACGAGCTAAATCGGTAAAAGAACCAACAGAAAGAAACAGGAGCAAGGGACCTAACAAAAGTAAAAGTAAGCCTAGGCCTAAATGTCGTAAACAGAAAAGAGAGATTTGATTGGCAGATGATCTGTTGGGCGTGGCTTGCAAAGTTTGATTGAAGTTTGTAGAATCTACGGACTAATTAATAAATCTGGCGAATTTTATTCAGCTCAAAATCTTTTAATGACAGATATCTTGATAAAAATAATTAATATTGATATGAAAATTGCATAGAACGGTGTCATTTTCACTGAACTTTTAGGGCAGTCAGATGGAAAGGTTGAAGTTTTAAATTTGTCAAACACATACTGAGACTTTAAACAACATAGCTTAAAGAATAATTTCCCCAAAACATGCTAGAAATAACTTACAATTTTCATCAATGTGAATAAAGTTTGCACGAGAAAGTTGTGTCACTAAGACAGAAGAGATAGTTTTAGTGTGAAATACTTTACCTGAGTAAGACCTTGTGATCCACTCACTGGTATTTCATTAACACCAGCAATACAGACTTGGTGCTTACCATTCTCCAGAGCTTGAATTCTGTCCCAGTAAGAGATAAAGATTGAGAGGGAAAAAAAACCTTTTTCATATGAAATCTTACAAAAAGGATGGCAACATGGCTACCATCTCTCTAAGGGTATTTGTAACATGGTATCTAAACGAACATAATTCATATTCTTTGTATCATAATGGAGCTACGAGCAGCAATGCTAAGGGTCATTATCTTAAATTATATCAAAAAGAATATAATACGAATGGAATGGAATGAAGTAGGGTTGAATAGAACAGCATTGACTAGAATAGTAAAGAAAAGCATAGCATAGACTAGAATACAGTAGCATAGAATAGCATAGAACAGAATACAGTTATGCATAGAAAAAATTGGCATAGAATAAAATAGAATAGCATTGCATAGAATAGAATAGCATTGCATAAGAATAGGATACAGTAGTATAGAATAGCATAGAACAGAATACAGTACTGCATAGAATAGCATAGATCAGAATGAAGTAAGTACTGCATAGAATAGCATAGCATCAATTGGCATAGAACAGAATTGCATAGAATAGAATATAGTAGCACACAATGGCATAGCATAGAATAGCATAGAACAGAATACAGTTATGCATAGAATAAATTGGCATAGAATAAAATAGAATAGCATTGCATAGAATAGAATAGCATTGCATAAGAATAGGATACAATAGTATAGAATAGCATAGAACAGAATACAGTACTGCATAGAATAGCATTTTTGCATAGAACAGAAATTAGTATTGCATAGATCAGAATAAAGTACTGCATAGAATAGCATAGCATAAATTGGCATAGAATAGCATTGCATAGAATATGGTAGTACACAATAGCATAGCATAGAACAGAATACATTACTGCATAGAATAGCATAAATTGGCATAGAATAGCATTGCATAGAATACAGTGGCACAGTAGCATAAAATAGCATAGAATAGATTGATAGACATAAGATGATCTAGAATTACTCTTGATTTCTTAAACAGCCTTTGACAAGCTAATATTTTCCATTTCTACTGAAATATTGGTGAGTATAATAAATAAATGTGGGATAATTCCTGCTTTTTTCTCTAGGCCAAAATACCCTTATAATAATGACAGTCAAATATTTTCTAGTTTCTATCATAAAATTTGATAACAAGACATGTTCATATCGTCATGGCACAGCCAACCAGTCATCAGAAATTAAAGCATGTGTGACAGACCGACACTCACCTCTCACGTTTGTTGAGTAAATCGTACAGCTGACCGCAGTAGATTTCAAAATAGCTGATCCAGACCATGAGACCATCGGAAGATTTATCTCTCTTTAAAAGCTCAAACAAATCCTCAGCTGCAAACTGATAGAGCCCTTTGCCGTTGGCATCTCCGAGTAAGGTGTGAGTCTTACCAGCACCGGTCTGACCGAATGCAAAGCATGTTGCCTTACCCCTGAAGGTAAATAAAAATAAAAATAATATTCTATAACTTCCAGAGGAGTAACAATACAGCTTTCAGTTTTACAAAATACTTTTCTACGGGTATAACGACGGTCAGCAAAGTATGGGGCATGACCCAAAAGTGGATTGCAATTTTTTTTTGGGGGGGGGGGTCGCAGAATTACTTTTAGTCTATTGTTTTTGCAGCTTGCCAACTGAGATTGATTAATTGTTATTTCTTAACATCTCCACAGTCCTATCTAGCTTTTATGGATTCTGAGCATTGCTACCGAAAGTTGAATCTGGGGGGGGGGGGGAGGTCATGACCCAGTGCTCATGGAAGGTCCTGGGCCTTAAAAGCTTGACACTCACCATTGCACAACATGCCAAAGAATGTATTCTCACAGTATGTGCCATTTAGTTATTAACATTCTTACCACCTCACAGATACATAAAACATACTGTAGAGGTATCACAACAGATCTTTACAATCTTTCTAAAGTTTACACTTTATATCAACTTGAAATATTGACACTTAGTCTAGCTGGTCAAAAAACAATCCCATAGTTTAAATTAAGCCTAGCATGCTTTGTATTTAGAATTCTGATTTGATATTTATATTCTCTTTAGATGGTACTTAAAGGTTAAAAAAAAATGAAAGCGTAAGTTATTAAAGAAGTAATTTACCGGTGAAGAATGATATAAACAGAGTCTCGAGCGTAATAGAATGTTCGTATATTTCAAGGAAATGAAGCATTGGTGGTACTTCTCTGGTACTGAACAAACGTCACAAAGATACTATACAGTTGTATGTCCACGCAGGTACTGTGCTGTACACCACGACACATGTCTTCCACTTAAAATATGTTTCATATCAAATTTAGACAGCTATGAAATATGATTCATTTCAACACAACCAATTAGAGGAAAACTGAAAAGAATATCTCTAGAGCTGTATTTTATGTTAAATTGCTAAAAGTTTTTGTCATTCTGATCAAACTGGGTAAGATTCCCACATTATTCTAGAGCTCTCACCCCCTAATTATGAGATCTATGAGTTAGTCTGATACACAAAATTTTGTGTCCCACAAATTTAAAGTAATGTTTTATAGTTTTGTTAAACCGTCGAAGACCACATGCCCATACTTCTTCATCATTCTCTATGGCGCAATTTAGGTTGACTAAAGTATCAGATATTTTCAATTGTAATATCAGCCCCCCCCCCCCCCATATGATTTTATACTAGGGTGTACTTTCTTTTACCTCTGATACACACATTAAATGACTAGTCTTTTTTCAGTTGTAGCTTGATACCACAAAGTTTGTGACAAATTTGATATAAATTCAGCTTCAAAAGCTTATAATAGAAAAATATAATCTTATACAGAAGGGCTTCAGAAGTATACAACTGAAAGTGAAATGTTCCGTATCTCTCACAAAATTGAATCAGTTTTGGTTCTGCTATGATGCTCAGTAAAATGTAATTTAGCTACATTTATAAATAACTCTTTGTGCAGTCTTCTTCACCACTTCACATATATCATGATCAAACTTTTAAAACTTTTTGTGTTTAATCTCAAATTTTGACAGCTCTGCAACATGAGTCCTATCAACACAGCTAATTGGACGATAGCTTAGAATCATTTTCCTTGCTTTCCCATCACAAATTTTGATATCACGTTTTTGACAGTGATAATATCATGGCACTTTTGGCTGATAAAGTTAAACAAAGATAATCAATTTTGATTTATTATTTTAACCGCAGCAACGATAAGGAGAAATCATGCACAAAACATTCCAACAGTGTGCTATTGGATTATTGTAAATACCAAAAATAAAACTTTTCTTGCAAGGATACTTTATTAAAAGCCATCACAAGGAGTCTAAAACTGTCAAAATCATTTTGAAATATTAAGAGAGAATCACAGCCACATGTTAAAGAAAATAGGTCATGATTAACTTTTGCAATGGCAGTCTGTTTGAAACTTGCTGAGTATTGGCTTTCATGGTTCCTTAGAACATGGCAAAAAATTGTGTTAACATCGAACACTTTTCAACTACATTATTTAAGGGAAAAAAATAATTAAATAGACATAAATTTGATGTGATGAAATGGATTGATGACTGCATTCTTGCACAGTAGGGCCGAGAGGTTTAAAACTCCATTGATCAATGCTAGTGCCGCTTTTAAATTTAACTTGTTACTGCCGATTCGATTTTCTATCATACATAGAAAAGACATCCCGCAGTGCAAGTTGCATGACTCAGCAGTAAATGCCAAATCAGATTTAGGCATTAGTGTCTCAACAGATGTTATAAAGCTCAAGAAATTTGTGAACTCATGCAAGACAGTTTATAGCATATTAATGTACTTTACACATGCCATACAGTTGTGTGAGATATATCATCTAACTCTAGAAGCCTAAACACATCTGTTAGAAAACTAAAATTGGGACATTCTCATTTTAAAATTAATTAGCTGAGAAATTGCATCATTTTGTGTCACAACATATAAAATCATTTTAAAGTCCTTTTACGGGATGGTTGCTTTGTAACTACAAATCTGGTACCATTTTCATTTTTCAGGTATCCTTAAAAATAAAATGTGTTCTCACAAATTGGAGGGGAATCCCGATATCTCACAACTTGGACCCTGCCCCTGCCCCCCAAGGCCAGGACGAGTTGTCATCCTCCCATCAGATGAAACCTGGTAACACACACTATGTGTCATTTATCTGCATGATGGCGTAATCGGTTCCAATTTACTATATATACACAAAACTGTTCTATGCAAACACTACACAGTAAACATCATTTGTATGAGCAGTCAGTCACCGGAATGATCTACATACTGTATATATAATGGCGAGAAGCCATGTTGCCACTTGATGGATCGGGTTTTCAGGAAAGAAGGAACATGTAAATAAAGAGATGTTGAATCAGAGTTAACCTTAACAATACTGACCCTTTCACAACAAATGGTAAAAATGGTTTGATCGTTCTCTCGTAAACAGCTTTGTTACTAAATTCTTCTGGAAAAACATCATCAAACTGGAATTTGTGCTGGAAAAAAAAGAAGAGATAATATTGTAAAAGTAAACAGAGCAAACACATCTTGATTTATATCAAACAAAGACTGCAAGAAAAGGGAGGGATTTAAAAATTGTGGTACTCGGGAAGTAGGGATGTGAGGTTCCTTGAGGGTCACCGTACTTTTACAATATACATACAGAAGTGCATGGAAGGATGTCATACACTAGTGCCATGTATGATGTCATACAGTAGTGCCATGTATGATGTCATACAATAGTGCCATGTATGATGTCATACAGTACAGTACCATGTATGATGTCATACAGTAGTACCATGTATGATGTCATACAGTAGTGCCATGTATGATGTCATACAGTAGTACCATGTGTGATGTCATACAGAAATACCACGTATGATGTCATACACTAGTGCCATGTATGATGTCATACAGTAGTGTCATGTATGATGTCATACAGTAGTGCCATGTATGATGTCATACAGTAGTACCATGTGTGATGTCATACAGAAATACCACGTATGATGTCATACACTAGTGCCATGTATGATGTCATACAGTAGTGTCATGTATGATGTCATACAGTAGTGCCATGTATGATGTCATACAGTAGTGCCATGTATGATGTCATACAGTAGTACCATGTATGATGTCATACAGTAGTGCCATCATGTATGATGTCATACAGTAGTGCCATGTATGATGTCATAGTGCCACTGGGCAGTTAACCATTAACTGTCCCTTTGGTTTCTTATTATATTTTCACAGTGTGAACATAATGGTGTTGTTAATGAAAGTAAAATACTTAGCCACATAAAAATAAAGTCCTTATTTTTCAGAATCAACATTGTCAAAACCCTTTTCTATCAAGGAAAGTATAATGGAACCAGTGAGTAACATAAAACATTATAAATTAAGCACCAGTGGTTTGTTACTGTCATATTTAGAGTTGCTTGATGAGGCCAATCTTGTCATTAAAACCTTCCAAAATAGAGTAAAAAATTTAAATATTTGTTTCTAGCTGTTTTGGGGAGTCTGTTCTAGCAAGTGTCTCTATTACACACTTAGTAATGATGGTTCTCCTTAATGGAAATTCTGGCCCTCGATATTTCTAGACATTTAAAGAGGGTAATAATGTTTAAATCCCACAATTTCATTCCTTGAGATGACAAATGTTGGCACTTATAAGTTCTTGTCTGATAAACAACAGCTGTTTTTTCTTTATTATTCTATCCAATTGCCCATAGCAACCGAGGACCAGAGGTTGTGGATGAGAGGATAATGAAGGTATAAGATAATCCACTTGTAATGACACCATAAAGGATAACTGGAGGCACAAAATCAAATTTGATGTGTTTGTAGACTGCTGAAGAAACACTATCAGTCCAAGTTGTGCTTCTATGCCACTTTCAATCTTCGAGAAATGACCCTTCAAAAATCTGGGCTCATAAATTAAAGTGGCTGGACCCCTTAGTCTAGCACACAGACCAGTTCACCAGTAGGTCGGTTTCTCAGATGCAACATAAAGTCAAATGGAAAACACATATCACTCTGATGGCCTCTAATAACTTTGTAAATGATGTAGTACAGGTATCGCACCACAATTAGAGTAGTGCACATCCGCCTGAGAGGTTAACCGTCGGAAAATAGCCCTAACGTGCCCTACTGTGTAGATTTTTTGGGCATTTTCTGAGTCATCACCATTTGTTTTGATGCTTGGATGTCGAAGAGGATGAAATAAACTACTGATGGTCTACAAATCTGGAGGATTGCAGGTAATTTAAAGTGTTTTAGAAAATCGTGGGAGAAACAAGAAGATTCTGCAGCAACAGCTGGCAGATGGGAAGGGGAGCACTATGATAAACTTTGAGCTCTGCTAGCGCAAAATCTAAACGGTCATGGTGGCAAAAGTTGAATGGTTTATGATAGTCCAAGCCATTAGCTATCATAATATGGTAGGTAGGACATGTCAGTAGAAAACTTCTATCTATGCTCTATCGGCCTTGGAAAGTGATGAGTTTAGTGTGTAAGTCAATGAGAGCGATTAATTGTGGTGTGGTACCTACGATACATGTGTCAATGGCAAATCAACATTTGAGTGTCTTCCAATGGTAGACTGTTGTCCATATATACGAAGTTGAAAGAACATATTTTGTTTCAGTTCAATTGCAATTACTAAACTGATGGATTAACATTAACAGTTTAGATTTTCACAGAGAAGCTGATGTCGTCATCGAGTTAGCCACATATCTCTAGGATTATTCCAGAGATGATATCATATTTTAAAGCTGAAAATCTTGGAAAAAAAAAACACAAGTAAATAACTAAAGAAGCAGTTCTAGCACAACTGGACTATATAAAATAATGATCACTTAGAAAAAATTCTGCCAAAAGTCATCGTTTCAAAAGTATGGATACCATATATCAAAATGATTTGACATTCTTAATCCAGTTTTGACAATAGTAATTACAAAATCATAGAATTATTTAAAAAAAAATTTTTTTTAACACTCTTGAAATTGGATGAATACTTACCACCAGGGTCACTTTCCTTAAATCCACCGCTAACTTCTCCTCTTTCACTAATATTTGCCTCTGATTCATCTCAACTTGGACAACATCTTCGTCGTGCCTTGCCTCTCTTTTGCTGAGAGGTCTCTTACGGACGCATACTTTGATCCGACTGGTCCCATTCTTCGTCTTCCTCCTCTGAGGGGTCGTGTGAGGATTCCCCTCTGCTACTCCCATGGATGGTACTCCATAATTATAGCCACTTCTTGCATGATCCACATGGTATACCACAGACGCCATACTACTGTATCAACATGGGCTTTGGTCGGTTGTTTTTTATTTTGCCTGTAAAATACAGATCAAGATAGATATGTCGGATTCACTTCTGACAGTTTTATTGTGGACTTTTGTTGTGTCTCTACAGCCTATACTTGTTCGATGGATCAAAGTAGTTGGTTTACAATTTAATAAATTAAATCTTTACATTATTACGTCCATGCCGACAGTGTTTTTACACTGCAAGTGCTGGACTTGATGTGTACATCCTGATCTGATCCCCAAGGCTGCATGGATCAATTCCACTGGTCAGGATCGTGTGTGATTGACCTTAATGTAAATTGCAATGCAAATCTTCTGTGTCTGATCCTGGTATTTCAAACTCAGATCAGAACCAAATACAGATCAAATTCTCTCATTCAGATACTGAAAGAGACCGGAATCTGTGGTAGAAGATCAGATCTTATCTCATTGGCTGAATGAGACGTCACGTTCAGGATAATCGCTGACAATATAGTGCATTTTGCGACTCCGATCTGGATGAAAAGTTCTCGTACTCAGATGCTGAAAGAGACCAGAATCTGATCCAGATGATCACATGTGATCCCATTAACTGGGTCAGATGTCATGGTCAGGATCATGGCAGTAGACGGTGGTGTAATTGTGATTGACATTCGGATCAGATATGTAAGTTATTGCACTAACCCAGGAACTGATCAATGTGGAAGATCAGATCTGATCCCATTGGCTGGATCAGATGTCATGGTCAGGATCATGATTGACAGTAATGTAACTGCAGATCAGATTCGGATCAGATATAGCTCAGATCCTGTTATTCCAATTGATGCAAAAGAAACCTAAATATGATTTTGTCATTAACTCTATTCAATTAAGTTATGAACAAGCAACATTCAAATCTACGGAGACATATATACTGTACATTATTGTATCAAACAGTTTTTCAATATTGCCACCACGAAACTAAACCTACTGTACTTTTGATCTATGCTTACATCCCAGTACTGCAATGCTCATTATAAGAACTGATACTAATTTGTAGGCAATGAAAGAGATTTCCTCTGTATGCAGTCATTACATCAATATTGTATCTGCTCAAAATCTGGCACATCCTTGCACTTCTGCCTATATATATGATGATTTTATGTTGTAGATTTGTAGTATGTCCAGTTAACATGACTGCATGTACTGTTATCATATCAAACATTTTTTTCATATGCCTGCACATTCCTGCATATCAGAGTATTAATTGTATGAATAATGCAGCTCTCATACATGTAGGTAATACATAACTCTATGAACTAGTAATTATTACATCAATGATTAATCACATTTTTGTCCCTGCACATTCCTGCACATCGGTGTAGTATACATTGAGCTGTTATCATATCAAACATTTTTTCATACGCCTGCACATTCCTGCATATCGGAGTATAATTTGTATGATGTAGCCCTCATGTAGGTTTTACATAACTCCATGAACTAGTAATTGTTACATCAATGATTTATCACATTTTTGTCCCTGCACATCGGTGTACTGTTCATCAAATGTATTTCTTCTCTCTCTCCACCATGCAGGTTTCATTGGCTAACTTGAAATCAATTATAGCTATTGCCGAGATTTACATTCATATTTTCATTCTGGTAATTAGTATATATACTCACTCCTGCTTAGTTTGACACTTAAGAGTTGTCCACAGTACAGTATATACTAGAATATAATTCTATCATTGCCCATGCAGGGTTTATAATATTATAACATTTAATTATTGTCAAGTATCATTATTTCTACGATTAACTGTACATATTGATCCCCACGTTACACAGCCAGTTGCCTGAGAGGCCATCTACAGGAGACTGAAGGTTATTGAATCCGGACTTATGAAACCTTAAATGTGATGATTGTGATTCTAGAGGCATTTGTTGACTGCAGGTTGTCAAAAGAGTACAATTTTCACCCGGAGAGTTGTTTTTCCAGAAAACAAACTGAAATCCGAAACGTGATTGCAAGTGCTTTTCTAAACCGGTTTGCTTCCCACGTAAAAACTTTCTAGTAGTCTGCAAGCAATCTATCACGTGGCCCTTTGTTTTACCAAATGAGTCGTTAAGGATTTTAATACCTCCTAGTGAGGGATTAACTCATCATGAAAGTTTTGATGTAGTCTAACGGGGAAAAAAGAAACAACAAACAACTTTGCTAAGGTTTTTATAGCCACAATTTAAAACATAGATGATGAGGGTAGATTGCCATGGTTACAGTTACCTAAGTAATTACACATAGGCAGCAAACAACTTTGTCAAGACACTTCCATACTTGCCAGTGCTGAGAGAATAACCAGAATATAATCGTTATTATACTGCTCACGTATCAAAGATAAAACAAGAATGATAGCGATGCCAAAACAAACATTGGCTTGGTCAACTCTTTCAACACTTGATTTTTTATTTCAGTGAAACTTTGCATACCATACTATAACCCAACCTAGATAATAAGGAGAAGATTTAAAAAGAATAGCTTTTTTTAGGAAATTGAGTTTAGAATCCAACGAATGATTACAACTACTTTGAAACAAAGAAACAAATCACTGCAACGATTCACCTGAATGAACCTAGATTCGATACGACAAATTTATGGCCCGGAAATTTGATTAGAGGTGGTACAAAGCTTTAAATGATAACAAGTTTGTAGACTAGATAGATGGAAGAGTGCAAATATAGTGAGAAGACAGGTAATAGAGGAACGCAGTTAATTAATAAACAAATTATATCAAGAAGAAAACAGCTGAGAGTTAAAACAAATTTGGCTAGCAGTGGAAGAAGGAATATCATCTTCAGCTGTATACATCAGAAGAGTGAACATTTGGATTTGTGAAATTAAAATAATATACATGATTGATACTAAAACTTCAAAGTAGATCTGCTTTGTATTAGATATATAGAGAATATGTTTTTAAGGTATTAAATGACCAGGAGTAAACTGACTAGGATATTGTAAACAAACCGGGCAGACAGCCTAGTTGGTAGTGCTGTGCTCGTAACCCTACGGACACTGTTTTGAATTCTGTATAGCCTAGCCAAAAATTTGTTTGCTGCAAATTTAAAACAACATGCATGCTATGTTAGTTGTGTTACTGGGTTTTTACGAGGTTATCAAAGCTCAGATACCAAAAGCAATATAGGTTTCTTGTCATCCTTGTGGAATATCGGGATATACTTAGTAAACTTTTTAA
>KN888512.1:69079-86813 GCA_000934455.1 Apostichopus parvimensis | reverse complement strand
TTTGACTTAAAATATGCACCAGATTGCATCTAAGGACGTTTCAAAACTTAAAAAAGGGGAAACCCCTCCCCTTAGACCCCTCCCCCATTTCAGTCACCACTTCCAGATCCGTCGGCAAATCAAATTCTCCACACCCCCCCAACAAAAACCTCTTCGCTACGCCCCTGACCATATATACAGTGAAGGGTAAACATAGTACTACCAACGCAGAGTAGCCAATGAATAGAACGTTTCTTTGTTATGCAAATTCGGCACACTTCAGTAAAAGGTTTGTCGCGTGCATGAGGACCCTCGGGGCAGGAAAAACATTTCTCTTCATATTTATGTCTACCGCGTGGATTGTGAATAGAGTGCGATATAGCGTGTACAGTTTAAGCTGGTCACATGAACCGATTCACACGTTCTTTCTCTGGTTTTTAACCAAATTGATTTTTTTTCTTCTCCTTCTTAGCCTTAAGTGGGTGGAGAAAAGCAGAGAGAAGGAGCAAACGAATAGAGTTGTATGTAGTCTAGGTGCTAAATTTGTCTGGGACTATATATATATACATACGGAGAGAGAGAAAGATGTAGAGAGTCATAGAGAGTTAGAGAGAGAATAGAGAGATTTTGACGGCCTGCGAGTTTTGTTGGATTCTGGATGACACATACTTCTACAACTCTACATAGGAACAAAAGGACCTGGAACGTTAAGAAAGGAACAACTTGAGGATAGGTAGCAAATTAATTTCTAAAGACTCGAACAACAAATTTAAAAAGTTTTCTCTGGAATTGTGTTGTTTTTTTTGGTTCGGTCTTAAAAATCGATTTTCGCCTTTGTCAGTGTGTGTGTGTCTGTGTGCATTTTACGCTTCTTTACGTCAAATGCAATTTGTATGCATATTTTTGATAGCAACCTTATTCTACTGAGGACAACAGTATAGGACTATACAGAAGACACTTCTCCAAAAGTTACAAAACTTTTGGGAATTTCATTTCTCCGTTTCACGTAAACACTATACGTCATTGTGATTTTTGACAAGTTGACATAAATCAATCGATATGGTGATATCGTGTGCCGTATTTGGGTGACAAAATCGTCAAACATGTGGCAGTGAACTGCCGTTTCACAGGCCATTCTTAGGGAGAGATAGTAGAATTAATTACAAAGGCATATACTTACTTTAATAGTGTCGTCTGCTCAGCTGCTGTATTGTTTTTATCTGCGATTTTGTGATGCAAACGAGCCCGTTTGTTATTTGGTGCCCTTTTGTTGAAAACTTAAGGAAACACTGTATCTACCAATATAGCGAGCTTTCTTGCAGCTGCTTAAAGCAGCAATTTGCGTTGATTCTCGAGATTTTCCAATACTAGGATACTATACCAATGACGTAAACTAAGCTAACTGTAAAGTTTCAACTCAAACTATTCCCGAAAAGTGCAAAAAATATGACATTTTCTGATTTTCGTATTTTGAATCTTTGACTTCGATAGATTCCTCCCACTTGTAGGAACCTTGTGAATATGTATAACGGACAAGGTACTTTGAATAGCAAGGTAAACAGTAAACAAAAATCAGCTGAGGAGATGTACGTACTGCGCGAAGGGACATACGATGCCCTAAAAACCCAAGAAAATTCCTCGCTCCGCGAAAATAAAATAGCAAGGATACATAAGAGAGAAAGTCATGGAACCAGAAGAACCCGGTCGGTACGTAACATTCGCGAGAACGATATTGTATCACTCTACTCGGTGTTACATAGGCTAGTTACTGTAGTACAATCAGACCTATTAGTGTGTGACTTACACTGGTTAGGCCTGAATAACGTTATGTACACGCTGTGCATTGTGCACTAAAAGCAATGTAGCGGTGTAGCAGTGTAGCGCAATGGGGGCCGATAGTTTCCGGAGCCGTTAGTTTCCTCTCTTGAAAAACCTTAGTTTCCTCCTCTAACAACATGGGAGAAAATAACGTTTTTTTCAGGAGAGGAAAGTAACGTTTCTCATAAGGGAATGCAATAAGGCATATTGGCTAGGCCATGTGGAGATTTACGTAGTGCTTGGCAGCAAAGGATTACCATGCCAATGAATGAGTCTATTTTTAGCTCCAAGTCATACATAAACATCTCTTCACTGATTGGTTGAATTTGAATAGGCGGTTGTGTAGAGCTGCATGTGATAAATACTAAATAATTCGATGTGTCAGGGAGACACTTATCTCAGAATCATATAAAAGCCTTAATTACTTGCTAATTAACGTTCGCTGTGGGGAAAAAAGTATGAGAAATTCTTAGTTTTGTCTTTTGTGATGGTATTATGATAAAAACTTGATAGACACGGAAAAATTGAGGAAAAACGGCGACTCAACGCAAAATGCTGCTTTAATATTTAAGATCTCTTCCAAAAATTCGACAGAAAAAAACTGTATTAAATGTACTGGAGTTGCGTATATCTCATGGACTTTTATCTGCTGAAAGTAATCCTGAAACAATGGTGTGACTGAGACCGAAACCATCTCCCTCAGAGGCTTCTCGGTTAATGGGGAAAGGGGGGGGGGGTGGAGCTTGTCTCCTAAATAAGGTCAAAACATTCGTCAGCACTTTATTGATATACCGTTTGTAAACTGTACATTTCCCAGCGTTCATCGGCCCATCTTCCAGTGCACCCAAATTCTGGCTACTTCGCTCTCCACCTCCACCCACCTCTCCACACCTCTCTCCACCTCTCTCTCTCTCTCTCTCTCTCTCTCTTTCTCTCTTCATCTCATAGTTTCACCTATAGTACGAATTGGGGGAAGGGAATATGTGATGCTATTGCTTGACCACTCATTACTTCAAATTACCATTTTACTTACCACCTTCTTGGCCAAAGTAAAAATCTGAGAATTTTGTCGCGATACTCTTGTTGGAAAGTTAACAACAAATAGTAATTCAAAAGCAACGCCGGTTTTGTTGTAATGAATCAGCTAGGCTACTAGAATTTGTGGTACAGAGTTTAAAAGGTGGTTTTGATGTTTAGGTGATTTTACGTCTCATGTCCCACTTCCCTTGGCCGAGTGCCCCATCTCCCCCACCTAATTCTGCACGGGGCCCCTTGTCCAGCTTCATTGAGCAATAACTAACAAAGCAGGTCGGTTTCATGCTATTTTCTATACAATTACGTTTAACTGTTCAAGGAAACTGCCAGTATTGTTTGTCTTATAGACAGCACTATTTTACTGAAACTAATATATGCATTGCAAACTGCCTTCATCAATAATTTATGAACAATCTCTATTACCAGCCCAGAGTCCATAAAAATAAAGGTACAGCAAGGTACTGCTTCATGGTTCTCATCAGGGCAATGCCCTTTTATGTATATAGGGAGATAACTACTTCGACTTTTAAATCAAGTTTTTGTTTCCATGTGAAACAGCTTAGTAGTTAAAATATTTTCTTATTGAAAATGCATCACGCATAACTTTTAGATCATAAGAAATGGTTTACGAAACATAAATTTATAAAAAAGTATAGATAAATGGAAGTATTGATAGTAACCCCAAAATTATGGAGAATGAACCATTTAAACTAGCACACCAATTGTGCTAAACTTACAGGATATTATTGAACTGATTTTTTTGTTATGTATGTAATTCAAACAACGGTGACTTTTATTGCCAAAATCATGCAGTTGATTGTATGTCCTGTCATAAGTTAGGCACAATTATTTGCATTTCTATCATGCCATCCATACATGTCCAACTGTAAATATGAAAGCCAAAAAAAAAAATAACAACAAACAAAGAAAATACAGCAACGCAGCGAAAACAGAAAATGAAAGAATTGCATTGTTGTATTTTTCAGTGCAGTTAAAAAGGTATAAAAAATGAAAAGTAAATGGCCCCAAACAACCATTCCCATAATAATTGCCAAAATCACTGAACAAAATTCACACAACGGTACCGGAAACGTCGGACCAATTTCATATTTGGTGTGTACAAATACCACACTGAGTACAAGAAGCATATTGTTTTGGACCGTGGAGGTACAAGGTTGTTTAGGGTCACCAGGGGTCAAGTTGTGAAAGCCTGTTAACACAATATCTCCAGAAGAGAAGCTTTGGCAAACCTCATATTTGATGTGTGGAAGTACCACATTAAGTACAAGAAGCCTATTGTTTGTTTTTGGCGGAGGTCAAAGGTTATTTGGGGTCATCAGAGTTCAAATATTTACTTCACTCCTCTCTAAGCTGTCACTCTACACTAACACACCTTCCTAAACATATCGCAACGGAAGCTTGGACATATCGCATATTTGGTATGTAATTGTACCACATTGAGTACAAGAAGCCTAATGTTGTGGGCGGAGGTCAATGGTCGTTTGAGTTTTACCAGGGGTCAAATTTTGAAAACCATGGTTTACACAATATTTCAACAAGGACATATGTCATATTTAGTATGTTGATGTATCAAATTTAGTACAATAGCTTGTTGTTCAGGTCAATGGTCTTTTCAGGATAGCCTGTGTCATTGTGAATTTATTGTTTTTCACATCACACTGCTTTTCACTGTATTACTGAGATCGAGTATGTTGTACACCCTCACTATACTTTTTTTTCATGTCGAAAACTGCTTATGTTACATCATCGAAACCACAATGCATTTTTGAATTCTGGTTAAGATTTTTTTCCGAAGTTGTCACTCATGAATGTTTGATCTGTAGAATTACGTTCAACGAGTGGCCAAACAAATAATAATCTTAGTTTCTTATGAAAGCCGGTGTATGAATTTTAGTTTGATTGTCGTACAAAAATCTGTTATTTAAGGTTTCTTCAAATTTGTCATAATCAAATGAAACTTCACTTTACTTGCTGCTCATTTCGTATTAATTCCTTGCTGGAGGGCTCAATGTTCAATTGAGGTCAAAAGAAGAAAAATTTGACAGCTTTCTTGTCTCAAAAGACCATTAAGCACTAATAATTTCAATAGTGTTATTGTACTTTCTAATGTGGAGAGAAATACCAAGTATGAAAATCACACGGTATCCTAACAGAAATTTGCATGACATGTTGTTCTTTTTATTAAAAGATGATGGACCACGAAGATATTTACAAACTTTCCAATCTGGGGATGTGACAACGTTTTTAATGCTATAACACCTTGCCTATACAATGAGACTGACATCAACAAATGAAAAGAAATTGCAACAAGTCAAGATGACGTAAGTTCTGTTTGAGACATATTTCCTAACAATGTCAAAAATGTGGTCAGAAATATTTCGAAAACATCAGTTACAAGGAACAGTGGTATGGAAGAGATACATTTGATATCCCAAAGATTATTTACATTCACTTATGATGTGGCTCATCTGTACGTCGCTTTGTAGTATTGATAGATCCATAGTTTGACGTTGGATGATTCTTCTTAATTTAAACTGCCATTTTCCTTTCTTCTCTAGGTACGGTTCCTATAGACATCACTACGTCGTCTATTTACACCTGTGTGCTTTAGTAATCATCATTCTAATTGGTAAGATTTTTTTTAACTCGATGGTTATGCAATAAATAACATTTCTTGCAGCTGTAACAATTAAACATTAACTATTTGACCGTCTAAGACATTTTGACTGTCATAGAGTGAGTATACAAATATCGATGGAACCCTTGGTGTCAAATCAGACTCAGGGGCACAACGTCTGAGACGCGTTCGAGTCAATGGAAAACATAAAAAGTACTAGTGAACAGAAAAATAGACTCAACTCCGGATTCAAGTTCCAGATCGAAATTAAGCAGTACAGTCTGATCAGTACCGTCTGTGGTGTGTTTAACTTAAGTGATGACATATTAGTGACTGATATTCAAAAATGCTAAATCCTTGTCATGTATAGTTGTTAGATCGACTATTTTGGATTTGGTAGAATTGTATTAATCAATACAGTATAGCTAATGGATGCCCATATCACATGGTGACTGGGCAAACTAAGTTACTGTTAAAGTTTGTCAGGTGTACTGTACGGTGAAATACAACACATTGAGTCATATTTTAGGTTTCAATGCATATTAAAATGATAGAAACAGATAATTAATGGACGATAATCAATCATCATTGTAATTTTCTTGAAAATGAGAATATGATATATCAGCAAATGCTTGGAAGGTTGTCATCACCATATTCGTTTACTTCTACCAACAGACAACGTTCATGGGTCGTGCCAATCTCCTCAGTATGCAGAATTAGGAGGAGAAGCAACAATAAAATGTGACTTTGACATAGATAATACCCACAACGTGTATTGGTACTGGAATGAACAAGACAAAACTCCGTTTATCAGATATGAATATGGCACCGTTCCACCAATTTCAGGCTCTGGGTTCGATACTGCAAGTTATTCTGTTAGCGGAAAAGGTTCTCTTATAATTTTCGACGTTACAACAAATAATGAGAGGACTTACAAAGTACTGGCTTACAATAGGAATGACGACATATTGGAAACACACTTTGTTGATGTACACACACACGGTAAGATGAACTTGCATCAGAGGTATAAAACCAGAGTTTAGCAACTCAACATTTCAGTAATCTCTAGATATTTAGACTTAACACGAACGAATTAAGGTAACATCATAGTTGCCAAAGAACATAATATCCACATATTTTTTCTTCAATTAAAGGTTTATAATATTGTATGATTATTGGCATAATTACAATATCGTTCTCGTGAATTTTACAATGACGCTTTTCACATTAACAGATTACAGATTCCGAATAACACTTGTAGAAACATTTTTACAAGAAGAAATACTCAGTTTGATATGAGCACAGGAATCAAATCAATAAGTGGAAGTAGAATAATATTTACGTCGTAAACGTTTCATATCATATGTTTCGTTTACAATTGATATTTCCTTCTTTTTTGATATACAGCGAAGTGTGAGCAAGCTTTTCCGTTGATAAACTATTGTAAGAACCAGAGCACATGTTTGGTAGATTCTGATAACATTAAACGTTTGAGTTGTTCCTTTGGATGTTCGATACCAGCTGCTGTACTGAGATGGTACATTAAACGTGGGGATCAGGAAGAGACAATAACGGGCAATCACACAGAGGGATCTGATGGAACAGTAACAATCTCCATATCAAATATTGAAATAAATCAATATTTGAAAGAACCTCTAACTCAATTAGTGTGCGAATTGCGAGGACCTACCACACTTGTGTTACAGTCAAGTATATTCCTTGACCAGTCGAATGAATGGGGAAATATTGGCGATGGGCTTACATCTAAATACTACCAAATCAATAGTCAAGCAACACTGACGTGTGTAGAGAATGTTGTGCCTTCTATATTTTTATGGGAAAGAACATCTGCAGAGAATTCTACTGAGGTTATTCAGTTTTCTGAGGGTGGCAGAAAACACTCATCTTTAAACTCACGGTGGTATGTTAACGAAAGAGGTGCTCTCATTTTGCAGCAAGTAGATTTAACATCTGAAGGAATTTACCGATGTAAATTCTTTGATGGAGAGAAGTTTGGTGCCTATGAACAGTCAGTGACCGTATTAGGTAAGTTAAATGTAATTATGTCCTCTGTGAAGCAGTCGATAAAATATTTAAGAGATAAAGAGGTGGTGTATAGAGTACGTAAGAACAGGGAAATGACAGCACCCTGGTAGGAAGTTAAATTACCCTAGCAATATGATGAACTGCCAGGATCAGGCTTACAAATAACCAATATTCCAATTGCTACATTTGTGAACATATATCTGTCAGTTCATGTAAAACATATTAAGACAAAGAGCCTACTAGCGTAAAATTATAACACGCCGACGTTATCTAATCTAAAGAATTACACTCATTTCAGTTACAATGATATGGACACATTGGCAAATCACTCAATATCAATCTTGCATATTTTTTCCCTCTTTGAAAGTAGTAGCCTGTAGATATATTGATTATTTGTTTCCAACTTTCATTCTTAACTCACTTCCAAGTAGAGATCAAAGCAATCATCAATCATAGACAGTGTAACAAAATAAACCTGTAAATTATTAGATAATTGTGTGCATTTTTACATCACATATTCTCCGTAATATTTGATGGTATTATAATTTATACATACTGCATGTGAATGTCATATCACAGTTTACCTATACTGTACCTAACATCTAATATAATCGTTGATATTATCTAATCTAATCGTTTCTACATCTTCCTCGTATTATTAGGTCAACAACTATGTGTTTTTATGTTTAAGGTTAAAGCGTATACTTCTATTGCTGATTGAATGCAATCAACTAATAAGTAACGAAAAATATTGTGTATATCTGTTGGAGATCTATTGGTGCGATCCTCACAGGGTCTTCCAACTACTGCATGGCTGAACAAACATACTCCGAATGGTGCACAGTAGGAAACGGTTTCATTCAAAATTCCTTAGGGAGACGACTATTCAGACAAATGTGCAAAACCTATGAATAACCTATCTTTCTTCCTGATTTAACGTCAGTCAAACGCCAAAGGAACTAAAAATTACAATTTTTTCTACGACATCTCTCGGTGTCTCATCTGAAGTTCACGGAAGACCATGATTTGTGTTCGACAAGTACTAAAATGACCGCCTTTAACAAATGTTTGCTCATTTTCTTTCAGTTTCTCCATCGCCACCTTTCCTACTGGTAGATGGATGTCCACAAACTACACAACCATGTAGTGTTAACATAATGGTTACTACTTCATATCACAGTGTAACATGTTATGTCAACGAGGTCTATCCGAAACTTTCTCTGTCCCTTGAAAATGAATTCGCAGACGAAATGGCGATTTGGAACTTTTCAAGCGTACCTGTCGCAAGAAACGATAGATATTCCGTCAGTGCATCTGCTGAGCTCCAGCTATTGGAATCTTTTAGTTGTAACGATGAACATTTCATAATATGTCGTGCTCTTGGTGTAGGTGCTTCTGCCATGGTCAATCCCGAAAAGAAAATCAAAATATCCTGGGGTAAGAAGGGTAAAATATTTCGTAATCGATTAACTGCAGTGATGGTCTCTGAATTTCGAAGGGTGGGGGCATGGGGGCGTGGTGGGTAAATTCCCCCCAACTTATAGAGGTAGGGGCTGTACCTTTGAGGAAGGAACAAAGGCGAACGAAGGAAGATATAAAGGAGGGATTCTGCCCTGGAGTCATTGACGCTGATTCTTAAGTGGGGTGTGGTGTATATTTAAACGTCAAATGGGGCATTCTGGGGTATATTTACACTATACTGGAACCATAAGAAGTGGGAAGTGCTAAGCCACAGATTAATTGCACAGTTTAAGTGATGCTTTATGGAAGTGTATTAGGCGATATGACTGTACATATAAGAATGGTTAATTATATATCTCAACTTAAGGTGAGTTTATTATTCACTTCTCCAGAACGGTGCTCACTGGACACAATCACAGAGACAATGGATTCCAACCGTGAGTGGATGCAACCAATTTACATAATAATAGGAGCTATGATTTTCCTTCCTTTGAGCCTTCTCATCTGTTTTTTGACCGTTCTCATCTGTCGTTGGAAGAAACAGGTATGCATTACATTCCTTAAATCATACTTTCAAATGATTGATTACTCCAGTAAGTACAGATCAAACCGAATACGGTACTGTAGCTGATTTCCTAGAATTTATTATCCCGGAATTAAACATGAAAAGTGGGGAATGATATATCCTTCTTGAGGTAATAATATGATTGTTTCTAGTTTTCCTGTCCATTCTCTATATAACTTGATGATTTGCTTCTAACTTGAACCTTCTGCATATGCAATATTTCGTCAGTATTTTAACTATGAAATTAACTGAATATACTTGTAAACTGTATAACGTTAGTATTGGAAATCAACTGCACTAAAGACACATTGACAGACATTTCTTAAATAAAACTAAAAATGCTACAAACATTTGAACTGACAGACATTCTAACTTGAACTTTTCTGAAGAAAATTTATAACTGGATTATTATACACTGTTTACAAAATATCGTGAAAGAACTTTAATTTCACATCCTTAACAGTCCAAAGATGTCATTCTCAGTTGTTTCTAATTACATTTAATACCATGTTTATCGATCTTTTAAGATCAATGATATCATTTTTTAAACTTAAATGGGATAACAGTGCTTGCCGGCTTGATTTTTTTTCCTGATATTGAGGTTTATCTTGATAACTTTCTCAAGTTCTTATAGATTCATAAAATTGGGATTTTTCCAACTAATTTATGAGAACTAATTGACTTAAATAAGCCACATGAGGGTTAAAGTAATTCACAGGCCTATTGTAGTTGACTGAATAACAGTCTGCATATTGAGAACACCGAGCACTAAATAATACGGTTGCAACAGAGTACGGAAGCTCTTAACATACTGTGTATTTGGATGGGTTGGCGGAATCCATGCAAGTTATTAATAAGAGCACTTACGTTTTACCACCAAAAGGGAGAAGATATGTCTTTCGTTGACCGTCTACAGAGGGTTTAACCCAAAAACTAAAAAGGGCGAAATACATTCGTGTCACTTCTCCTAAAAACAAGTGAAGGAGAAATTAACATCCCTGACCCCACCGAATCAACTCCTATAGTAATTGAAATGTGATTTAGAATAATAGGTAGGCCGATTGAATTACACCAGCTATGGTCGGTTGAAAAGTAAGAAATACACATAATGAAAATCATTACAAATTTAACGTTTCGTACAAAATGCAGTTTCAATCGAATTGCGATTGAACAATCTAATATACCGGTATTAAATATTTATTTCATAAAAAGGAAAGAGCCTTTACTGCATTGATTCCATTTGACTGATAAATATCTGTCACCATTAGCGATTTTTGTTTAAATTACCTGTATTCTCATCCTAATCCAGTCTAATCACGTCCTCTTCATATGAGTGTAAAATCAGTGATATGCCTTTAAGCTCTACCGAAGCTTGCTTTGAGTATTGTACTACAGTTTGGAAATAACAGTTAACTGGATATAGATGATCTTGCACGATTCAACATAATGCAGCTTTGCTCCGGTCAACTACAAGTGAAAAATCGCGTCATCTTTTACAAAACGTTGATTAAAATGAGACAAATTATTTTTGGATATCAATTATAATTGCACTATAATGGAATTTAGTAAAGAACTGACCACGATTACCAAAATTGAAAGATGCCATACATTCGTATATAGTTATCTGTTTCTGAGGACAACCATTTGCTTAAGTTCACCTTTAACCTTTTTAACACAGGAATTTCTTTACCACAGAAATATGGATCACTCTTCATCATTGATCTAAAATACTTGCACTGAACGAAGATTACTATTATGTAACAAACATTTATAATTATGTTATGCTTTTCAGAAACGTCGTCGGAAAAGAAGAAATGACTATAGAAAAGTGGTATACAAAGTGGCAAATATAGATGCTTGACTCCTTGAAAAGTAAGTCGTACAGTCTACAGTTCATCAATCTACGTGAGTTTGTATTGAATATCATCAAAATCTCCTATACTATTGGGATATTCAGTTGCCATAAAGTTGATGCATCAATACAATAGTAAGACTACATATGACTTTATGCTGGTTAATGCTATTGCATAATGTGTACATGATGCTACTATTAAATAAACATTAAACCCTATCATTACAACATAAACTTAATAAACTGTGGCGGGGGGGGGGGGGGGGGGGGGGTGTTGACACTTGTCACTCCTATCCCCTGCTTAACATTAAAATAGTCATTTATCTTCAGAATATATTATAGTATGTATTACTGTTGTGACCATACCTGTTTCCTACTGAATAGGTAAATAGCACCCTCAACTTGGTGTACTTGTTTAGATCTCCAAAGGACCAAACGAATGGAGCCGAGAAGAACACCACTGTCAGGAGGACACTAGGTTTAACATTACTAACAATTGTTTATTTTGCTTCGGCTATAGGACTATACACCAAAACCTGGTTTACACAATTGCTCCTTTGGTCCAGTCCAACAACACAAGTCTACCTTCAGCAGAAGTAGCGATGATACAAACATTCAAATTGTATAACGTTAGTATTATAATCAACTGCACTAAAGACACATTGACAAACATCTCTTTAAGTAAAACTTAAACTGCTAACACATTTAAGCTGAAAGACATATTCACATGATCTTATTTTGTAGAAAATTATAGTATAATACCTCCCTGTACTATAGTATAATACACTGTTTACAAAATACAGTGAATAAAACATTATTTTCACATCAATAAACTTCCAAAGATGTCATTTTCAGTTGTTTTTAATTACATTTAACACCATGTGTATGTGTCTCTTAAGATCAATGATATCATAATATAAACTCAAATGGGATACCATTGCTTGTCGGCTTGATTTAGTTCTTGAAAGTTAGGTTCTTCTTGATAATATTCTTACAACGTTCTTATACATTCAAAATGTAGGGATTCCAACTAATTTATAGAGATCTAATTGACTTAAATAAGTCATATGAGGGTTAAGGCAATTCACAGGTCTACTTTAGTTGACTGAATAACAGTCTGCATATTGAGAACAGCAAGTAGGCCTACTAGTACAGTATATAATTGCACGCTTCAGCTTTGCTCCGATCAACTGTATGGAAAAAATAATAATATTAGCACACTCACGAGCTCTCAATCATTAAAATTCCCACACTAATCGTTGCAAGTTACAGTGCTGAAATCATACAAATTAAAACAAAAATTCCTCCCTAAGGACCAGGTTAACACACAATGTTTCTACGATGAAATACCTATCTGGCCAGTGACGTGCAAAGAATTTCAAATGTGTGTAGCTTAGAGAGAGGGTGGGGGGGGGGGGCTTCTGAAATCCCCAGACAGATTAAGATATGGATTGAAACAAATGGAAGGCCCAAAGGCGAATGAAGAATATATAACAGAAGGGGTTTGGCCCGCTGGTCGTTGTCTAGTCGTTGCTCCACTGAGACAAAACGAGCCTTGAAATTATATACGGATGCTGCTATTTACATGCTATTTACGACGAAATTGTTTGAAAAATACCGTCATCATAATGAATTTATAAGGGCTTTCTATCATTTTTAGGGCTGTTTATATTTTGCAGTATCATTTGATATTTGTAGATATTTTTTCATATTTAATTTTTTTCAGCATTTCTAAGGCCAGCAAGTAATTCAGCATTAACATATGTTTCAAGTTGGACTGGAGTATGTCTGTAAAAGTGTGTGGCAGCGGAAATTTAAATTTGACAGATGAAGGTGTCAAAACTACACTCAGAGCAAGTGAGATGTGTGGACAGCAAGTTACTGAATGTAGGCAAAACCACTCATGGAAAACGTTGGAGATATATTCCACTTTTTTCTCTGTCAATCAAAACAGATTCCTCAGTAAATGACACAACTTATTTGTAGTTTAAAAATGTCTAAGTGTATTTGCGGGACACAAAATCCGTTTTCCCGTTTGTGTGTGTGTGTGCAATATATATTATCCGACCCCGTTTTTAACTGTAACTGCAGATGAAGTATACGTCATGAGTTCTCCAATCTAAATTCATCAAAGGCTGCTGGCCCAGATGGGTTGCAACCTGGTGTGCTTCAAAATTGTGCTAATCAGATTGCCAATATATTTGCAATTATTTTTAATCTTTCATTTAGTACCCAGAAAATACCAACTGTATGGAAACGATCATGCATTATTCCGTACCCACAAAACCTAATTTAAATTCTATGAATGATTTCAAGGCATTGAAGACTCGCCCGAACCGCGTGCGGCCATCTGAAAAAGTTAACTTTCCGTTGCTTGCAAGTGACGTTTTGTTCGTGTCGCTACAAAATGCAGACAGTACAGTAATGAAATGTGATACCTTGTTATATTTAGCTGGACCTGAGATGTCCATCGCTGAATCGTTTAGACACTGTGCTGTGGGTATTGACCGCAGCTGTATGTACTGAATGTGCACTAGTGTCTAATTACCGATGGTAGCAAGCTGTGTGTGTGAATTTTCTGGAATCGATGGTGGTATATAACACTTCTGTTACACCTCATCGAAACTAGGTCAGATTACCGGCATTAGACGTTTCTTTTTGCGCGAGTCTTCACACCCTTTAGGACCTGCAGCACTGACCCCATTGGCAATGAAAACATGTGAGCATCTGGCTCTTAAGTTTTTAAAACCCATTGTGGACCAATATTTAGATCTGATGCAGTTTGCGTACAGGTCTATTTTATTTTGTCTCGAAAAACTGTATTCACATCTTGAACATACAAACTTGAGTCATTCTGCTAGGGTTATGTTTTTTATTTTTCATCTGCTTTTAACACTATTCAGCCCAACATTTAAGTCAATAAGTTATTAGAAATGAATGTACGCTCTGATTTTATTGGGTGGATTTTTAATTATCTTACCAATAGGTCACAATATGTTAATATTAGAACATCTAATATTTTTTATATTTTTTTTATTATTTTTTATTTGCACTCATCTCACGCAAACAAAGTAATAAATGTTACATAGTACTTAAAACGAAAAATGCTCTGCATAATACTATGGTAATTTAACGGTGATGTAGAGAATCTCTTAGAATCTTAAGCTCTTTTTGTTTATTGTTAGCAATAAGTATATACATTTCCACCGTTTTTTTTTACAGTTGACTAGGCTATATCGGCAACCCCAACAGATGCCTAGATGCATCCTTAGCAAGTTGGCTTTCGTGGAGTGCGGACGTGTTTTCGGCTGCTCTTCACTTTTCGTTGACCACACACTTTGTGTTTTTACGTTGGCCTTTCATTAGTTTGTAGTTTGTTTAGTGTAGTTTGGGTGTTTGGGGTTTGTTTCGTGGTTTTTGGTTTTCGTAGGTGCGTGGCTTGCCACACCCCTAGCTGTCATGGCGGCTCGCCGTGACAGCAAAATCGTATTGTTGAGTTTTTCGGGGGAGGCTAAGGTCGTCCCCGGACAAGTTTTTTCAGTTTTGCGTTCTGTTGGTTTAAAGGTCCCTGGAGAGGTTGGTGCGCTTCAGCGTAAACCTCTCCGGGGTATAAATGTTTTTGATGTACGTTTCTCCTCGGAGGGTGCCCGCGTCCGAGGCGTCCAGGTGTTGGAGGGAGTTGAGGGACTGAAGGTCACACCGTATGACAGTTCGGTGTGGGTGACAGTACTCCATCTCCCTCTGGACATGTCTGAAGAGGTTGTTGTGCGGACACTGGGGCGTTTTGGGAAAGTGACCGGCTTCGAGGAGCCGGAATTCCTTGAATGTAAGGGTGTCAAGACCGGGACTAGACGAGTTAGAGTCGAACTCAAGTCCGATATCCCCTCTACCTTGTGGGCTAATGGGCACAGGGCCCACATTGCATACCCGGGCCAGCCTCGCACTTGTTGGAGGTGTGGGCTGGAAGGGCATGAGGGCAGGTTGTGCCCGAACAAGCGGTGTAGCCGCTGTTTACAGGTTGGGCATACCCTGGCCGAGTGTAAAGGGGATATCGTATGTAACTCGTGTGGGAAAACGGGCCATCTCGCCCGTTTATGCCCAGACCGCTCATACGCCGCGAGAGTGGCTACGGGCGTGGTTGAAGGGATCCCCGTCCCGGCCTCTGACACCGTACCACCTGATGCTCTTTTGATGGCCCAGTGTCCGACACTAGCGCCCGGTGGAGGCTTTGTTCCCCCTTTCGTGTCCCACCTCGTCCCTGAACGAAGTTACCGAGACTGCCAGCCTGCCCACTGAGGCGGAGCTGGACAAAACGGCGGAGATGGTACTAGCGGAGTGGCATGCGGAGCAGGATGCCGCTTGTACTGGTTCACCGGTAGCTACGCCCGCTATCGGTGATACTAGTCGGGCCCCGAGTCAACTGGCCCAAGAGACATTAAGTGGCCCAGATTCTGACTTGCCAATGGAGGACTGCACTACACCCTTAGTAGTTGTGGCTAAGGAGTCCTCCGATTGGTTTGATGAGACGAAACAGGCCACTGATCTCATTGACTAGAGCGGCCCTTCCACACTGCCCGCAGTCGCTTCCGCTATACCGGACACGATGGTCGCTAGTGGATCTCCTGTTCCTGACAGGGAGGTCCACTCGATCAATGTTGACGAGGAGCTAAGAACTCTGCTCGCTCGTAAGAAAAAGGGGAACACTGCTAGGGACCTGAAAAGACCCGTATTGGGAAAACATCGCAGGTTATGACACCAGACACCTTATCCCTCGTCACCCTTAATGTGAATGGTATAAGGGGAACCCCCAAAAGACGGCGGATTTTACAGTTCTGCAAGTTGCTCCAAGTGGATGTGGTCTTTTTGCAGGAGACCCACATATCTTGTGTGAGTGATGTTCATCTTTGGTCCTTGGAGTGGGGGGGGGGTCTTTATGCCTCCTTTGGATCAGGGGCATCTTGCGGGACTGTAATTTTGGTGTCCTCAAAACTTTTTCATTGTGTGGGAAAAGTGGAGAAAGACCATGAAGGTTGGGTGGTGTGCATACACTTAAGGCTCACGCGGGCTGAGTTGGTGGTGTATGTATATGTGATCTTCCCGCAAGCAGGAACTCGCGAAAGAAGCCATGGAGGCTTTTAGACTCGCAAGCTGACCGAAGCCAATCTCTCGGCACACATTCATTTAACGTCCATGTCGGGAAGTTGTTATTGAACACCACCCTCGCCAGACGACAAACATTGCTCTCGGCGGGAATCGAACCGGGGATCTCATGACTGGGAGACGCCGGCGTTAACCACTAGGCTATACACTCCGCCTAAAGTGTGCAATGTTTATGCAATTTTTATGCAATGTTATGCAATGTTTATGCAATGTAGTGTGCAATGTTTATGCCTCCAACCGGCCAGCATGTAGGAAAGATTTTTTCACGGTCTTGCCATCCTTGGTACCGGACAGGGAAAATTGTATCCTTGGGGGGGGGGGGAGGACTTCAACTGTGTCCCTCACTCTGCTTTAGATGGACGTTCGAGGAAAGAGTCCCCCAATTGTACCACCGGCATGACTGAATACGTTAGTCTGGTGGGACGAGGGCAAGTCCCTCATCAAGCAGTTTGCATATAGGGATTATGTTGAGAGAGCTCACCAACGTAGACAAAAGTTCCATTTCCTGTGCAATAGAGCAAGGGATGGTTCTTCATCGTCTGATCTACATGCACTTGGGGTGTTTCTCGATGAGAAACTGCACGGAGCCCGGGTGCGTGCCAGAATCCAGTTTGTTGAGGTGGACGAGAGGCCCACTATTCGTTTTTACCGGGACGACACCAAGTCTGTGGTTGACCGCAGAATTAGGGCAGTGCGTCATCCTGGTGGGGTCGTCGTGGAGTGCCCGCAGGCAGTACTAGGGGTATTTAGGTCGTTCTTTTCGAACCTGTACTCCAGGGCTGCTGTTAGCGAGGATCTCCAGGAAGACTTGTTATCTGGTATAGACAAGGCCCCCCCCCCCCCCCCCCTCATAGTAAAAACGATAGCTTGGGTTCGAATCTCTCCGTTGGTGAGCTCTGGACAGCTGTAGCAGCGATAAAGAAGGGAAAGTCCCCCGGTCCCGATGGCCTCCCTGCAGAGTTCTATAGGACTTTCTGGGAGGTTCTCGGTGGGGACTTGAGAGATGTGTTCGCTACCACTTTCCAGTTGAATTACATGAGCCAAACACAGCGGGTTGGAAATATTGTTCTCCACCCAAAGTCGGAAGACCCTTTGGACCCTAAAAATAGGCGTCCAATAACGCTGTTAAATGTGGACTACAAAATCCTGGCCAAAGCATTAGGAAATCGCTTAGCGGATG